>CAXAKQ010000150.1:0-15477 GCA_963969455.1 Arge pagana
GCACTACTAATAGTAACTTTATTATCGTATTAAAGATTATTTATTTAATAATATAATATATATCGTAATATATATATAAATATATATATGCATATAGATATGATGAGGTCTAATTAAAAGAGGAAAGAAAAAAAAACACAAACCATTGTATTGTACTAGTACGTTTTTGTACATTCTGTAGTCACCTTTTTTTCCAATATCGCTTTAGAAACGAGGCGTGCGTGTTACACAGCTGCCGCCTATATGTATGTATACGTAAACACGCCAATATATATGTGTTCGTATGTATACATGCGTATATACGCGCGCAGATACGTGTATGTATCCCCGAAGACCAACCTACGAACTATTAACGATTCCCGAAAATCAACGATCCCCTATTATGTATTATTATCGAGTAACGTTGTAACATTCACATGATACTTAAAAATACGTGCTACTTCCCATCTCTAGTGTTCTAAGATCTAGATCGATTACGTGTAAAATGTACCATACCTATTATCATAATTATTATATAAATTAAACGAAACGTACATTATTTTATTCCGATATTAAATTATTATTGAAATGTTTTAATAGTTAAGAAGATGCCAAAGTTGTCTAGGTTTATCGTCCGTTATCGAGAGGCGCGCGTGTTGCCCGTAAGAGTAAGAATTTTGGCGAGCGAACGAAACGATGCGATGATACGCAAACGTAACGAAATGAAAGAATTATTGTGAGGACGGACGGGGATGATGATTTTCTTACAGGCATTACGCGTCGCTCGGTACCTTTTTATCAATATTATTGCCTATTATTGTACTTATTAGTTCGTTCGTTGATTATATTTATTGACTATTGATGGAGAAGCGAAGACGAGAGGGAAGCTACGAAAATGCTACGATTGTACGCGACGTCGTCGACTTTCGTCAAATCAACGAGTTGCGTCGTTTTGCCGAGGCGAACAACACACCGACCCTCGACGCGCCTGCACGCGCATTCAAAAATACATGTTTGATCTCACGAAAGTCGCCCGCGCCCTCCGCCTCCGATCGTTCTACGATCCATTTATATTATTAACAACATTATTTTTCCGTTTCCTCGGCGATAATTGAAAATTGAACATTGAAAATTGAAAATTGAAAATTGAAAATTGAAAATTCAAGTTGCAAATCGAAGACGCAAGATCGAAAAGTAGAAGAGAGCGAAAGAAAATTCTGTTTCTTGCCCAAGACTGAGGTTTTTTCGAATATATTAACGCTATTGTCATTATTATTACGATCATTATTACCATTATTATTATTATCGTCATTATTATTGCTATTATTACCATTATTATTATTATTATATTATTTCTTATTTTATATCTTTCTTCGTTCATCGAAAGTCGTTTTTGTCGTTGTTTCAACTTTTTGAAGAGAATTGTTCCTAAAATGTAGGCAATAAGGTGAAGATGGCGCGAAAGTGAGAGACTGTTAGTGCGAGAGAAGGAGCGAGTGTGTGTGAGAGAGAGAGAGAGAGAGAGAGAGAGAGAGAGAGAGAGAGGGAGAGGAAAAATAAAATTAAAATGGGAAAAATCACTCATATCAGATAGTTTTTGGTGTTAGACATGTACGATACCATCTAGATACAAAATCTCGTTATCTAGTTGACAAAAATTTGTTAGATAATCTCATATACGTACCGGGTCTGTTTTTTCGGCGCGTTCGTACGTCCTCGTATCGTTGCCGATAATACATATACGCGGACGTACCCGCGCGCGAGCGAGATGTACATATGGCACTTCTGGCCGTAGCAAAAAATTGGAAATAATTGAAATGGTGAAAAAAATGAATAAACAAAGGAAAAATTCGAAATGTTAAGAATAATTATGATTCTACTAGTTATTTAAACGAATATAAATAATTAAGACCCGTTTTGCTGCGGACAGGTAATTAATAAAACGAACAAGAAAAACATTTTTTTCCAATCGCGGGTGTTTTTATTTTCGAATAATTTCGCTTTTTTTCGACTTTTTTCGTTTTTGTTTTTTCTTTCTCGTTCGGTCTGTTGTTGTTGTTGCTGTTCTTCGTTTTTTTTTTTTTCCTCTTCGTACTTTCCCTTCTGTTCCAGCCAATTTGTTTTCAGAATATACGCGCGAAGATTCGCGACGGGAATAAATTTCGCTCGCACCCACGTTTTTCGTTTCTCTCAACTTCGATCGCTTTTCTTTCGTTTGCCTTTCCGTTTCTTCCTTTTTCCTCTTCTCGTTCAACTTGGTTCCTTGCCTACTCGGTTCTTCTCGTACTTAGATCGGACCAAACCCACTGCCCCGGAAAAAAAGTTAAAAAAACTATGATTTCGCGTCGGATAAACGCGACGACGAGCGAAGGGGGAGAAAATAAAGCGTTCATTTCCACTATTTCTGCACACAGGGTAACGGAATAAAGAAATTATTTCCACAGAGAAACAGTATAGAGCCAAATAATTAAAAAAAAAAAGTATCTAGCGAAGAAAAAGATTCCAGAAAAGTAAATCGTGACAGAAAAAAAAGAAGAATCCTATAAATAAAAGTATTTCGTGTATAATAAATGATAATGCGAAGCGGAGATCGAAGTAGTGGAGGGAAACGACGTTTCGCAGAGGTGCGTACTCGTGGGAGACGCGAAAAATGGGAGAATGAGGGAGAAAGAAAAGGAGAGAGAGTGAGAGAGAGGGAGAGAGAGAGAGAGGAAGAGGGAGAGGGAGAGAGGGAGAAAGCGAAAAAAACGAGGATTGGAAACGGATGCTAAAGCGAGGCTCGATTCGTAGTCTTCTTCGTGCATCGTAAGTTGCGAAAGAAAGTTACGAGGATACGAACGACGGAGACGAATCGCCACTCACGATAATAAATAACTGGAAACCCAAGAGTCGACCTTGAGGCAATACGAAATCGGAATAGCGAGAAAATATTAATCAACGTTTCGTCTCGATTCGATGGGTAATTTTTTCTCGACGTATTCATTAGTTCTATAAACTAGCAGGTACGCTGTATGTCTTGTGCGATTCAAATAAACGGAATTGTTTTTAAAAAATACCCCCACGCATATGTATACATGTATATACCGAGCGACCCAATTTCCACCTACACCACGAAGATCCACGAAATTATCCTCGATCTACCTTCGTCCACTTCCCCCGGCGAATCGGACGTCGCACGCCCGTACGCGGGGTTGCATACCTACGGGGCGACGAATCCTGAACTTTGATCACCCCTGACTTCCCGCCGCCCCGACGCGGCCCTTCAGGCGCCCTGTTCGAGGCTAATCGGGAGCCCTTAAAAAAATCGATACCGTCTCCGGGCACCACGATATTTCTCATTATGCTCGATACCAGCTCGGTTGGCAAATAATTGATCAAGTGGATACGTATTTTGCGTGAATTATCGAACAAATATTTTTTCAAATAACGAATTATTTATCGATGACGGGGTAAATGCGTGGCGACGTACGCGACAAATACTCCGGTATCGCATAAACGAACGTTTCTCGGACTCTCGTTTCCACGAACAATTCAACCCCCGTTTTTTAAATTCTTCTTACCCCCATTTTTCTATCATCGTCACGTACCCATTTTTTTCTCTCTTTTGCTCGCGTAATAAGAAATTTCGGATGCGGAAGGGGAAATTCGATAGGCATTCGTCGACGTTCACTTCGTAGTGTTTACTTCGGAACGATCGCGTCGTGGAAGTTGGGCGAAAACAACGCGAGTCGCGAAACGAAGTCCAAGAGGTAGCGTACGCCTGAATTAATTACGGAACGACATTCTTTATTCGCGAAGACATATCCACGTGTGCTCGAATAATATTGGGAATAATTTCCGCCAACCTGAACAAACGGTGTTCCAAGATCAAAAGTTGCTGGTAATATTATCGAACGAAGTGCTGATCTGAATGGAAGCACGAATGCAAAAAAGTCAGCAACTCGAGACTCGGCATGTTGGAGACAAATTACATACGTAGAAGAAAACTCGATCGATGTTTCAATCGTACGAATTCGACGATTTTGCCATGTTCGAGTATAAACGTCGTTTACTCGTATCTCGGAACGAATATAAATAATTCGCAAGTCGATATTCCCGACTAAAAATTGTGTTGAATCTTGGCATTTACAGTCTCATTCCCATCGCATGCTTCGGTCTCGTTTCGTCGGTGCGTGATCTCTCGTGTTCTCGCACGAAACCCAGAAATCGAACCAAGAATTCGAATATTACCAAAATGACGACGACTTTGATCCGCGTGTTACGAGGCTAACGAAGACAAGATTTAGGGACGTGATACGTGCATTCGTGAGGCGGGACAAATTCGACTGCATTCACCTGAAATTTACAATACTTTTTACGACAGATTTACGAATATCGCTAACATAGGTGTGTTTTATGCTGTTGAAAATTACGTGATCGAAACGTTGCCTTCGCTTTGTTAACCTCGTCCAAATTGAACGTTGGGGACCCCTGAGACAGGCCAACGCCAATCGAGAGTTGTCGGGCGTCACGGATGCAGGAAAACACTCGGGGATCACCTCGGTCGATCTATCGTAGATCTTTGGACAGTCCAGTCGCGATTATTGGTGCTCGCCGATCTTCACCAAGGTCAGTGACCATGATTTGTATGTGTCTCGAGTCTAATGCTCATGACCCGTGCCGACGTTTCATCTCCGGCTAATAACATTCGCGCGAACAGGAATCGCGTTATAAAATGGACTCACGATGGAAAATCGTCAGGCAGCTGTGACTCTGCGTTTACGTGAACACGGATCCGAGGAGATAAATAGTTACGCGGAGAGACTTTTAACACAAAAACTTGTTGATTCCTTACAGAAAATTGACATAAAATATAATAATTTAGGGACAATCGAGGTACTGTTACAAAAATTGAGTCGATAAATTTCTTAGAATAACTCATAAGAAAATTAGAATTTAACATAAAAAGAATTACAGTGTATGTAAGTCTTCGTATTAAAATCTGTAGTGGACTCGAATAACGAAAATTAGTACAGAGCTTTACAAAGAGTGAAATTCAAAGTTCTACGTTTCAGCATGTACGCGTAATAATCTTTTTAAACCGCTGTACGAAAAATTGATGTCACGTGGTGTAGTAACAATCTGTCATGGGGACTTATGCGCGTATTGCGTGCGGATAAAAAAATGTAACCATTGTTTGACACAAAAAAAACAAAATTGCACATTCCAGCGATTAGGATGCTGGAAGGCTAACCGCTCGACCTCAGCCAGCTCTTATTGATAGTTGCACCGCACCGATAAATATTGGCGTAAGGATTAGCGATGCGAGCGCGGTCTGGCCTTTCGGCTGAATTCGGAATAGCTCGGAAGTGTTCGGCCGTTTTTCGTGTAAAAAAACGAATATTCATATCAAAAGTCTCTCGGTGTATGAAGAGTATACCATTCTCGTGTACGAAAGTGGATTACGAGCCGGATTATAGAATCACATCCAAAAGCACATATCCACTTTCGTCTACCTTCTTCTCGCATCACTTAACTATTCGTTGCTTCGCATCCAATCTCGCGAGTACGTAAATTATTCAAACGTTTCAGCGAAGATATTTTGAAGCAAAACGACTGCTCTAACGAATGATGCACCGCAATTCTTGGCACGAAAATTATAACCAAAAACGAGCTGTTCTCGAAGAAAAGCAGCAACAACAACATTTTCCCTCGAATCGAAGCAGTAAAAAAATTGTCACCTCGAATAGAAGTACCAAACTCGACACGATTACGATATCTCCGGCCTTAATTTTATCGTGGATTATACGCATTTGGCCCGGAAGAGACACTTTTTTGAGAATAAAAGGAATCACGATTTGAGCTCCGTTTAGAAAATGCCGGTCATTTCAGGAATTATTCGTTATCAGGCGATTTTACTGGCTTACGGTATTGCAATTTTCTTCGGAATGCGCTTTGTCGAGAAGAGACGCGAATAGAAACATAACCCGAACGAAAACAGGAAAACAAGAAGAGGAATAATAATTAAAACCAACGAATTTGAAAAAAAAAGTCTGACACACATCGCACAAATAGACGCACACGCACAACCACCACATTGTACATGACAGGTGGTAAATTGGGTGAAATTATATGCAAATTGCCTCGCTTTTTCGTCGTTTCCTCCAAGTGATTTTTAAAATGTGAAGAAAAGCGGAACCGAAATGGCAGAATATGAAACCAATTCCGGATAACGCTCGTTTCGTTAAATCAACGATAAAGTAGCACGAAGGAATGTAAAACACGCGGAAAATTCGATCCGCATCGAAAATACATTGTTTGCTCATCGAAGCACCGTGACTCCAAAACTAAGCTCCGAAACGAAAAAGGTTAATCCTGTGAATAAATACGTATTTCCGCCATATATCATGATGCAATGGTCATTACAGTGCTAACACCAAAAATGTTGTATTTTGTTATAATTGATAAATATTTGAGGACTCGAATACAATTCTCGAATAGAGTAGGTACATCTAACAACTACACATTTTTACAATAAACTATATCTTTACCTATGCTTGCAATAAAATACTGTAAGTCATTTTTTTGGGACTTATGGGAATTTTCTCCCGTTGCATACTCGTAGTATGAATACAAAAGTTGCTTAACCGTAAAAACCGTGTATCTTGCTTTTATTCGTGGAATTTTTTTCAATCTTCGTGGTTCTGCTTGTTTGGTGATTTATTCGCGTAGAGTCAAAAATCAATGCTAATCTGCGTCAGGGGCGCCGAAAAATGCTCGATGACTATAAATCCAATAGAGATGTGATGTCTGTTGTTACAACGCGTTGATTATCGATCGTTAGATGAGATTTCGGAGAAAAGGAATGCCGAAATCTACTTTGCTTTGCCGATTCGTACTTTTCGTGTCCTTTCTCGTGTGTTGGGTGCTTGCGACGCGAACGCAAACACGAAATATAAACACGAGCTCGTCGTTGATCCGCGGAGCGAATCAGTCGATGTCCGGCAGTTCGAGGTGGCGATCGCAACGGGAGGTAAGATTATTGATTGGAGTACCGAAAAATTGAGCTGAAAAAAAACAACATAGGAGTAATGATTTACGGAGGGTCGATTTCCGGTTCTCCGGTACTTGGGTACCGGTCGATTGTATTAGTATACTCGTTCGTTGTCGCTCGTGCATTAATCGTCTTCCACGCAACGCGACGAACATCCGAATTCAAAGTTGAGACAATAGCGTCGATTTTTGGCACGAGCCCCATTGTTCGCCGTGTACATTCATCTGTCAAGTACCGCGACTGACTTCGGAGAGTCTGCGGGACCAAGCGTGAATATTAATAATCGGCAAAGAATCATCGATTCGTCCAAATTAACTCGCCCATTCTCGCAACTCGCGGCCCATCCTTCTCCTCTCCCGATCGCGCCCGGATTTTTTCCGCACCCCCCGCGATCCTTGACAAATCAAAGCCGAATCGCGCCGACTACCGTCAATTGTTTTACTACTTCGCTTGAATGCGCGTTAACTATAGTGACGTCACGACAATGGCGGACACTAATCTGCACGTCAAGCACAGCAGCAGCGCCCCCCGTGAATTCTATCTCCCATTTACCCCTCTCTATAGTCCGCGTACTCTCGTATTTCTCGCACGATTCACGCGAGTCAACCCGGCGAGAGGTCGCTCGAAATTATCTTATCACCACATTTTGCCAAAAATCTGACAGACTCGCGGGAGAAATCCATCGGCGATTCGCGAATAAAACTCTAGCTTTCCCGCGAGTATCGCGAATCGTTTCCATTGATCAGACATCGTCCGATCACGCGCGGCATTCGTTGATCGTTCCTTTCCCGCTGCTCGTCGCGCTCGGTTCACCTGTGCGCCTGCGTTGCTGCTACCCGCAACGCACCGCGATTACCGATGTTACCTGTCTTCAGGCGGTACAGTCGGAACAAAAGTTAACTCCAGATTCTCGTTTTTTTAATGCGATCACGCGGTTTTTGCTGGTATGTTGCGAATGTACGGAGGCATACTCGAATGGGAGGGATGAAATGTATCCGATGCGTGTCGCGGATGTTCGTTCGTTTTCGGTCTCCTGAATTTCGCGCAGAGTTTCCAATATCTCGGATGATTCGTGGTAATTTCGGAAACATCTTCCGAGGCGTTGATGAGTTTTGAAAGGGAGTTGAGTGATTCTCGGAGATGGAAGGAAAAACTTGGCGTGCCGAGAGAGACGGGCCCTTCAGTTCGAAGTTTGTTAGATCGTCGAGTTAGTCAACTGTTAAGCCAGATAAGCAGCGAACATGCCCGAAAACAATTGGGAGGGATTAGAGGGTAGTTTCGAGAACGGTTTCTCGCTGGTCAAAGGCAAACTATCGCGCTTTCCACTCTGAATCGAATCAGATGAAAGTCAAGTTTGACTTTGATCGATCTACTCGAGCAACTCCATTTTTTCATTTCTCCGCTACGCGTCTTCCGAGGGCGCACATTTATTCGCGCGGCACAACGATGTTCACAACGACATCTCGGTGCTCCGCTAGATCGCCGACTAAAAACCGAACGGTGGCGAAAGCCGCGAAAAAAAGACGCAAATAAATAGACGATAATCGCGCAATATGGAGGAAAATTATATAATACGTGATAAATAATATATATTATATGATGCATAATATATAACGTATAATATTTAATATATGATACATAATAATTATATAATGCGACAACTCTGCTGAATTTTTGTTCTACGATCGATTTCGATTCGTTATTCCACGAAAATTTGAATGAACTGGAAACCTAAGCATTTTCACGTGGTTATTCTCGTTAAATCCTTGTTCTATTGTTTTGCTGTCGGCTCGATGGTGGGTGATTATTCGCGTGGCGACATCTTTGTTACGTTCGATTGTGTCGTTCCAGCGATCCGAGAAGGGTGCGAAATCAAGGGAAGTCTGTCCTTCGTCCTTCCGTCCGTTGACCACCCCCATCGCACCGCGTCGCTCGGGTTCCTCTCATCCCTGAAGGGTCAGCATTCGTCCACGTGCGAGGGTGGCTGTGACCAATGACGAGGCAGCCTTTGCCCATCCCCGACCATTGACCAATCGAAAAATACCCGGTCGAGTTCACCGCTGGAAACGAACGCGCGGACAACAACGGAAATCCGTGAGTACTCGACAATTCGTTTCGATTTTTTTCTCCTGCACCTTTTCGTCACGTCGAATTACGACAGCTGCGCCGATCCTGCGTCGGCCATACGCGCTCGCGGGTTGAATACACATTCGGCTCGCAATTTACATCGATTTACATCCTCTCCTACGAACCAATGTTCGCCAATTTTTCCCACAAATTCCCATATCATTTCTGCCCACAAACATATCGCATTTATTTATCCTTTCGCGTAACTTGCTATAGCTCTTTCGTACTGTTTATCTTCCATTCCGTTCGATTCGTCGGTAACTACCTGCTTGAAACAAAAGAAAACCGGATTTTTCATTTATTCCTTATTTTTCAACATATACGATATTGCGCAACGATCAACAGTGCAAAAAGTCACTCGCAACGCATAAAATATTTTTTCCGCGCAAATTTCATTGCCCTCGTCGGGATTACATCTTATTTCGTATTATACGCTGTAGAAAAAAAAGTCTCATTCGCGGGGCTTGCTAATCAGTTTCGATAATCGTAAGAAATTCGGAGCTCGCACTAATCGTCGTTACACCTGCAAGAATTTTTTCGCCGAGCGACTTTCAACTCGCAAGATCCGGTTCGATTAGTGGTGATCTTAACGGTGCGAGTACAACCGTGACGAGTAATTCGACCAGAAATCGCACGAGAATTCGCGTAGATCAGAGAGATAAATAGATACTCCTAGCTCTCGTGATTAGAGTAGTTAGAGAGATGCGAGATAATTAACGACGACGCTGTTGCTAAAAACGAGGAGTTTCGTACGACTGGAAACCCTTTTCCCGAGAAACACGGCTCTTCGCGTTGCGAAGCGTAGTGTTAATAGCGGTTGCATCGGTGCACGCGTGTAGTTGGGAAGCGGAGCCACCCCTCGCGTGCAATCAGTGCGTGCGAGTTGCGCGCAACCAACGACTACTAATACCTAATAACGATGAAGTTCCGCGCCCGTGAGCGGAACGCCGGGCGTTGGATGCCGCGAGGTCCTCCGTCGGAGGGCCGGCGGGGTGGCGAGAAGCTCGTGAAACAGGCGAGGGCGAAGCTCGCGGGGGGCAACTCGGAGGTAAAGGACGAGGTGAACGGGTGTCGGGAGGATCGGAGGCAACTAACTCGTCGGGTAGCGCGCGCGGAGGTCCGGAGTCCGTGGTGTACCGGGGACGGCGACGCGGCCGGGGTTGGGGGATGGGGGGTGAGTTACACATTTGGGTACATAAATGTATGTAACTTCGAGTTTGTGTTGGAGTGGGCGGCAGCCATCTTGTCCGGTGGGTATTGACCGAGCCTCGACCGCCACGAGAGCTCGGAGACATGCCACGGCGTACGGACCACGCGAGCCGCTAATTGCACCCTTCCGATCCGCTCGTTTCTCGCCCCGAGATCAAATTCTCATCGACTCGACTCGACTCGCGAAATTTTATTACGCGCGGAACGGAAAGCTCTGGACAGCGGAGCCGAATTAATCGAGGTGTCTACGTCTGACGAGGGAGCTGTTGATCAACCCAATTAGCCCCCCAGTTTGGCCGAAGCTTTACCTACCCTCGAATTTCGTCCACGAATCTCCGCGCCACGCTCGTTGCCCTCAAATAACACTCGCGTGATCCGATGGCCGGAGCTTTTCTCAGGAATCATGCCGACTAACTAATAAACGAATCGGTGCTGGGCGAAAATTTTGCCGAAAGAATCCTCAACGACCGAGAAATTCCATCGCGAACGCGAGCAGAGGGTACTCCCGAAAAATTCCATCTCATCTCGTCGTTTCGAGCACTCGCGTTAATGGCGCGAGATGCAATTTGCGTGAAACGTTACCCTCGCGCGCGTCTCGCCGCGAGTGCACAGGCCATGAAAGCACAAAATTCGATCACCACGTCTCTACGGTGACATCGAGACGATTGTCTCGCGATATTCACGTTTTTCAATTGTTTCTCCCCCACCGCTACGATACATCGCGCGTTTCCATTCCTCCGCTAAAACTTCGTCCTCGTTGACGAAGCAGGTGAAATCAGTCGAGACCAATTATCACGGAAACCCAGCGAATTACAACACGACAGACGCCGCTTCTCGCCTCCTCTCCCCTTCTCCTCGACACGTACATTCCGAAAATGTAAATTACAAAATTACGTTTCACCCGAATCGCAACGAAACTCTGTATCACACGCTCGAATTCAATCCCAGTCTAACAATCCGTAGGATTGACTCGATTTTCTACCCGCGCGAAATTGACGCCGGAGCAATTACATCCAGACGAACAGTCGAGCTTACCTAAACGCGGAATTATCATCTGTTTATCGCTGTTATCGCGAACACGTTGAGACCAATCGATCGAGAAGGATGCGACTCGTATGGCAACCGTTCACATTTTCATTTCGACGTTCCCCGAAAAAACTGCTCTCCGCACCGCGCAAAAGCCTCAAAGGAACGTTTTTTCACCTCCCACCGGCTCGTTGCGATTTGTCATCGGTAAGATCTTCCTCTATTCACGCTTCTTGTGGTGAATAGGCGCGGAAACCTTATCCCGAACACCCACGTGCGATTCGACTACGTTCCGCGTACGAATCGGAATCTCGAACTTCTCGCTTATCGGGCAGCTTTCGTTGGCCGCGTGTTCGTTCCCCTTTCTATTTTCTTCTCACCTGTGCGGAAAATGTTGGACGTGGTGAAATTTTTGCGGCAACGGTGCTTTTAATTGTAACCGTTGGAGGCAAGTTTATCCGCGGAATCTGACCGCTTTTGAGAATTTCGTTGTACGTGGGACGCGGTGTTTTCTGAAATTACCGGGAGTTTCAACGTTGGCAAATTTACCAGGCGGAAACGAGGTAATCAAACGGTACCGAGATCGCGTGGGGTGCGGGTGACTGTCGACTTTGACGCGGTGAAGGGTTCTCTCGACGCTTTCGAGTGTTTCGAGTAGTCGGGGTCAAGGCGACGCGAATGGGTAGAGACGGTACGCTGCGTCTTTCTTGACGAGCGTCGAGCATCGCCTTTCGAACCCTTTACCCTGTGATGATCGATCTGTCGAGGCAACAAAATTTGCCAACGCGCCATCGTCGATACTTCCGATTAGAAATCCGGTTCGCGAATCTGTGGCGTCGCGGCATCGTCCTCGTCGTCGTCCTCGTCGTCGTCGTCGTTGTTAATCGTCCGCGTAACTCGAATGCCGATTACAAAAGCGAGTCCCTGATTAACATTCGACGTTCTCCCAACGAATTCATTTACGAGTCGTGTTTCACCCGGAAGAAATTCCAACTGCGTCCACTCGCGCGATACAAGCTTTCCCCGTGTCAGAAATTCTAATTCAACCGTCGGTATTTCTGCCTGTTTGCTTCTCTCGGTATTTCCTCCAACACCCCCGACCTCTATTTTCGCTCCTCACCCCTTCCTCCTCGCCCGGCGTGCGTAAACGCGCGTGTGTCGCCGTTTTCCCGTTCCGTTTATTTTGAGGACGAGCCGCTAGCCACCGTCTCCCGTTCTCGCTAAAATTCCACCCCGTTATTCGCCGCGCGCGAACTCCCCGCGTGCTCCGTGGAGCCTCGCTCTCTCGCGTCGCGCGAGGGTAGCGTCGACCGTCGAGCTTTGGCCGTCCACCTAGCCTCCCTTACCCAAGATCCACGCGTACCTTCGCGTCCGTAGCTGCCACCGTCACCTCGTACCCTTTCCTTCGACGTCACGACCCTCCGACGACGATTCGGTCGCAAGCTCCGTGTGCGTGTGCCACCCGTCGTATATATATATACGCTCGACTCTCCGCGTCGCGTGGTAGTAGCGAGCCGAAGCCGGCGCGCGAGAGACACAGCGAGAGATACAGCGAGCGAGAGAGAGAGAGAGAGAGAGAGACGCTCCGCGTATAGATATAAAGGTTCTTCGGGTACGGTTACACGGTATTACAGTCATACAACTGTATAAGGAGGAATTAGAACCTGGACCAAGGGAGTCGCGCTAGGCGAGGCGACGCCGGAGTTACGGCGGGGGGTAGAGCAGGGGGTGGAAGGTGGCTACGTCGACGACCGTGCTTGCGGACCCGGCGTGTAGTTGTGCAAGGGTTCGACCCTTAAGGGGCTGTGGCTACCAACCCCACCACCCACAACCCTTGCCGGCGGCCATTTTACTAACCCTTTAGTCTGGACTCGCCACCGAGCAATTCTAGTTCGTAGCTCCGCGATGCCATTTTCTCCGCCGTTTCCACAATTTTTCACACCCTGATTCGTAATCTTACCCCGGATATTTTACCGACTTTTCTCACATATCCTCTTGCTATCGATGTCCTACGCGATTTTCGCAGTTTTCAACGTAATTCTCCGTATTCTCCACAGCTTTCTTAAATATCGTATTCGTCGTTCTCTTATCTTCCGTCTCTTTCGTTCAAGTTTCTTTTTTATCACCTCTCATACATTCTTCGTCCAATTTTCTACCGCGTCGACAAATTTGCTGATTCTGTTTTTAAATGCCTTATTTATGTTTTGCTGGGAAATTTCTTCGACCGAGATCGGCGTTGATTCGCGTGTTATTCTTTGAGCTCGATGATTTTTTTTTCTCGTTCACGATAGCTAATCGTTTTGATTCGCGCGAAAACAAACGAACGTTGGCTCGTTTCAATTTGACGTTGTAAAACGCGTCAACTGACACTTGGATTCGGTGTGGAACGAGTATCTCACACGTGTATTCTCGCGAACGATCTGAGAACAGAGATTACAACGGAACATTTGGCATTATCAGATTTGGCGCTCAATTTCAAGGGTATCTGTTTATGGCGTGGCTAATGTTCCGCCCGAATTGTAACTGTTCAAAGCAGCGTTATCCGCTTTACGACATTTGCCGTTAACTCGTTTCGAATCATCGCCAATCCGCGGAAAATTCGAGCCTCGTCACGAGCAAAAATTACAGACACAGATTTCTCGCGGGCATCGAAATCAAGATTCCGGGTATACGTGTCAAAAAAAAGCAGAGAAGTAATGCGAAAAAGAAATGGGATGGAGTGATAGGAAAACGTTTTTCAACTTCTTTATTCGGTGTCTTGGGTGCGTGGAGGGATATTTTTTATTTTCCATTGTCGACGGGCTGAAACTTCGTATTGAATTATTTTTGCCAAGAATCGTTCAATTTTCTCTACCGGTCGACAGAAATTCTTCGCTCCGTGAAATCCAGCATGATTCGCCGACTCGTCCATCGGCGAGTTGCCAAAGCTCGATCCCTGCGAACAATTAAACGAAAATATTCAACTGGTAGGATAAAAATTGTTCCACGATTAGAATATCCTCTCGCGAAGAGTTCACAGATAACACGTAAAACTAAAAAGCTCGAGCTTTTTTTCGACAACGATCGTTCAAAATCCTAGTTTGATTTTGATTTTTCCCTCTGGTTCTCTCTCGCGCCTGCGAATAATTTTCGCGATCGATGCTCCGGCGAAAAGTGACGGGAGTGAAAATAACGAGGCGAGGATCGTCGCATCGAGGTGAAAATATTGTGGAGAGGTGCGTCGAGACGACGCGCTGTATGTTTCCCCGACAATATTTGTGCAATATTTATTCCATATTTATTCAGCTCTCAATCTAACATTACGTAACGACGAAATTACGACTATGAATCGTTGTCGAATATCATTAGCGGTGGAGCAACATACATCACGTCGGCCGCGCGCCTCTGTGTTGACAGCCCCAGCCCCAATTCTGGGCAAGAGTTCACGAAAAAACCGGACAGAAAAACTGGACACCTGGTCTTTGCCCGCCCCAATACGCTGACCACAATCACCCTGTCCGACAAATTTGCCTCTCAGTGATGCCCAACTCGCCTCTCGAGTTCCGCGCGTCATCGTGCTCGACCTTCTCGTTAAATTCCCCAAAGGTGGACACGCACGTGCCTCCGTCCGTCGTAAATCACTCGGCGTCCTCCTCTCCACAAAACTCTCTCGAATCGGGTGCAAAAAAAAATTATCAGCCGTCGTCGTCGTCGAGGAAAACAACGGGAAAACGTCTAGAAACGTCGATGAAATTTTCGGAGCGAATGGATGAAGAAGAAAAAGGCGAAGCGACGTCGTTGTCGATAATCTTCGTATATTCCTGTACGACAATGCCGACGGGGATGCTGGTACTATTATTATAATAATAATCAGCGTAGCTTAGCGAAGTCGAAGTTGTAAGTTAGGCCAGACTACGGGGGGCTGTGAAACGTCGAGGCTTGCTGGGATAGTCGTAGCTGGAAGTCGCATACTCGAGGAAGTGTACACGTATCGACATCGTCCATGCATGAGAAAACGCCTGGCTTGCCACGCCGAGCAAAACGATGGAATAAGAGTGAATCGAGGCGGAGATGGAGGAGAAAATAAGAGCAGAGAGGTCTGCTCTCACTCCTCGCGAAAAATC
>CAXAKQ010000151.1:0-92470 GCA_963969455.1 Arge pagana
AGCGAGAGCGAGAGCGAGAGCGAGAGCGAGAGCGAGAGCGAGAGCGAGAGCGAGAGCGAGAGCGAGAGCGAGAGCGAGAGCGAGAGCGAGAGCGAGAGCGAGAGCGAGAGCGAGAGCGAGAGCGAGAGCGAGAGCGAGAGCGAGAGCGAGAGCGAGAGCGAGAGCGAGAGCGAGAGCGAGAGCGAGAGCGAGAGCGAGAGCGAGAGCGAGAGCGAGAGCGAGAGCGAGAGCGAGAGCGAGAGCGAGAGCGAGAGCGAGAGCGAGAGCGAGAGCGAGAGCGAGAGCGAGAGCGAGAGCGAGAGCGAGAGCGAGAGCGAGAACGAGAGCGAGAGCGAGAGCGCGAGCGAGAGCGCGAGCGAGAGCGCGAGCGAGAGCGCGATCGAGAGGGAGGGGGAGAGAGAGGGGAAGAGATAGGGGGAGAGGGAGGGGAGAGGGAGGGGGAGAGGGAGGCGGAGAGGAAGGGGGAGAGGAAGGGGGCGAGGCTGGGGGAGAGGGAGGGGGAGAGGGAGGGGGAAAGGGAGGGGGAGGGGGGAGGGAGAGGGAGATGGAGAGGGAGAGGGTGAGGGAGAGGGAGAGGGAGAGGGAGTGAAAGTGGGAGTGGGAGTGGGATTGGAGTGGGATTGGGAGTTGGAGTGGGAGCAGGAGCGGGAGCGGGAGCGGGAGGGGAGCGGGAGCGGGAGCGGGAGCGGGAGCGGAGCGGGAGCGGGGAGCGGGAGCGGGAGCGGAGCGGGAGCGGGAGCGGGAGCGGGAGCGGGAGCGGGAGCGGGAGCGGGAGCGGAGCGGGAGCGGGAGCGGGAGCGGGAGAGCGGAGCGGGAGCGGGAGCGGGAGCGGGAGCGGGAGCGGGAGCGGGAGCGGGAGCGGGAGCGGAGCGGAGCGGAGCGAGAGCGAGAGCGAGAGCGAGAGCGAGAGCGAGAGCGAGAGCGAGAGCGAGAGCGAGAGCGAGAGCGAGAGCGAGAGCGAGAGCGAGAGCGAGAGCGAGAGCGAGAGCGAGAGCTGAGAGCGAGAGCGAGAGCGAGAGCGAGAGCGAGAGCGAGAGCGAGCGAGAGCGAGAGCGAGAGCGAGAGCGAGAGCGAGAGCGAGAGCGAGAGCGAGAGCGAGAGCGAGAGCGAGAGCGAGAGCGAGAGCGAGAGCGAGAGCGAGAGCGAGAGCGAGAGCGAGAGCGAGAGCGAGAGCGAGAGCGAGAGCGAGAGCGAGAGCGAGAGCGAGAGCGAGAGCGAGAGCGAGAGCGAGAGCGAGAGCGAGAGCGAGAGCGAGAGCGAGAGCGAGAGCGAGAGCGAGAGCGAGAGCGAGAGCGAGAGCGAGAGCGAGAGCGAGAGCGAGAGCGAGAGCGAGAGCGAGAGCGAGAGCGAGAGCGAGAGCGAGAGCGAGAGCGAGAGCGAGAGCGAGAGCGAGAGCGAGAGCGAGAGCGAGAGCGAGAGCGAGAGCGAGAGCGAGAGCGAGAGCGAGAGCGAGAGCGAGAGCGAGAGCGAGAGCGAGAGCGAGAGCGAGAGCGAGAGCGAGAGCGAGAGCGAGAGCGAGAGCGAGAGCGAGAGCGAGAGCGAGAGCGAGAGCGAGAGCGAGAGCGAGAGCGAGAGAGAGAGCGAGAGAGAGAGAGAGAGAGAGAGAGAGAGAGAGAGAGAGAGAGAGAGAGAGAGAGAGAGAGAGAGAGAGAGAGAGAGAGAGAGAGTTGCATTAGCTTCTGTAGCTACACTTGAGGTTTTACTACCATCGGTAGTATCACTCAAGGTATACACACATTTGCTTAATTTTTCCTGTCATATCATATTTCACTATCAAACTTCGCTCTTCTTGCTACCTCTTGCTGGTTTGATTTGGGGCACCAGCAGTCTTCCGAGATCTCTCAATTTCGTTCGGTTCTCTATTCTCCTCGGTAATCCGTTGAACATTTTGGCTGTCGGATGGAGTTTTGTTTTCTGCTTCTTTCGCTTCTGGCCGGTACCACACTCACGCGTATGATTGTTTTTTTTTATCCTGGAGTCGTACTGCCCCTTCGCTTCGTCTCAATTCTATCTCATCAGCTAAGTGATCCGAGCACAGCTCATCAAGCATCTCGTGCACTAGTAATCAGATATTATATTTCGATCTTTCATCCATCGACATAAAATGTAAAGCCTCAACCATATCTTTTCCTTCTGTTTTCTCATTGCACCGCAGCATGAATTTCATTTCTCGATCTTGTGTGCTTTATAATTGTTCAGATTGTTCACTCTTCTTTCGGAAAGAATGATCATACAATATTCAAATTGCGGTGCAATTGTTGTTTCGTATACTACACGTCCCATTCACGGTGTTTCGTCCAAACTCACCCTATGTGATACTCTCAATTCAGCTTTCATTTTATACCCCAGATAGCTTATATGCGCCCAGACATTTTAAGTCTCGGATACCCCTCGAACCAGATACATTCTTCTTTTTCTTTTCTTCTTCTTTTAGCCGACAAACTTCGTGGTCACAAACAAGGCATCAGCTTATCGGCGAACAACGAAGGGAAATTGTAGATCTCAACAATACTAAAACTTTCATCAGAGACCTCCAGAAATTATTGTCACAAAAGCTGATGAAGGAAACGAATCCATAATGGTCAATACCACAGAATATATTTCGAAGAACAAGCTACCTAATGACTCGACCACATATCAGATCTCGAAAAAAGACCCTACTTAATTCAGCAAAATACAGAACAACGTGTAGGTTTAAAAATGGGTGACAAACTATTCCATTTCGAATCATTCCGGCAAAATGCTGAAAACTCACAAGTTGGTTCCACCGAAAATTCACTCGTCACCCAAAATTCATAAACCGAACGTACCATATCGATCGATAGTATCGACAATAGACTCACCGACTGATAACCCTACAAAATTTTTCACAATACTGCTGTCTCAGATTCTTGGTAACAATGAATACTATACCAAAGACTCATAATCGCTTGCACGTGACATGAAAGGGAAAATCCTTTCGAAAGATCATATTCTGATTTCTTTTGACGCAAAGTTTTTGTATACTAACATTTCCACGAATTTAGGTCCGAGTTGTATCGATGATGGATGAGTAGAAACCGGAGAGTTCTCCCCCTACCCAAAAAAGAGTTCACAGAAGGTATCAGATGTTGTCGCTACGCCAACTTCTTTCAACATGAGAATATAATTTACCAGTAAATTGATTACGCACAATGGGATCTCCCATCAGCCCTGTCTTTGCAAACCTAGGCATGAATTCATTGGAATCTCAAATCATGAGAAACCTCAATTATAAACTTTCTCTCTATAAAAGATATGTAGACAACATCATCACTTGCGTTCATAAAGACAACATCACCGACTTAGTTCAAAATTTAAATTCTTCTCACGCCGAACTCAACTTCAGCTTCGAAGTGAATACCGTAATAGAATTAGCTTCCTCAATCCACTTCCATATCATGGCAACAAATCTGTTGAACTGGACTGTTACCAAAAACCAACGTGGTCCGGGAGCTACTCACAATTCAATTTACATGATTCAACAGTACATGAAAAAAGCACAATCATCGCCTTAATGGATAGAAGTCTTATTTCGAGTGATTTCGAATTCGTCAAATGAGGGGGGAAAAACCTGAAACTCATATCCAAGATACTCCGAAAAAATTAGTACCCTCTTCCATTGATCTACTGATTTAAATCTGACAGGGTCCATATATTATGTGACAATAATATTGCCCTATCACCAAATTGTCAAACAAGATCAAAACCCATAGGAGAAGCAACTCAACCTTATGTCCGAAGGTTATCAGAATCAATCCAGAAATCACTAGCAAAACAATGTCAAAGTCTGTTCCCAAATCTCGAACCATGCAGCAGGCATTTTCTCGCATCTGAAAGACCTCATACCGCTTTTAAATAAACTTAGCGTCGTATATAAAATAAACCGCAACGATTTTGATGAATGTCATACCGATCAAACTAGCCAACATCCAGAAAAACGTGTGTAAAACCACAAATATGATATCAAATATAAGAATTTGGAAAAATCAGCAGCCAGCGAATACGCTTTAACACGAGGGCACGCTTTTGAAATTAAGAATATAAAGGTACTTGACACTGACCCAAATTTAAACACTTGCAACAAACGGACTGACATTGACAATCTGAGTAACTTATATTTCTCTCTGCGACACTAAATTCAACAACTTTATATTCAATCAATTCAACTTGAATCTGTACGGTATCATGTCCTTGCTTTACACACCCATCCGGGGACTTTGGAACGGAACTCTCACTTGATTTCTCCGCACATATTTCAGGTAACTCCGTGTTTCCGTTTCTCTTCGCGACCAAGCACCCACATTGACAATACCTCGAACGCGCGATCGAAAAAAAATAGGTACGTTTTCCTAAATAATTTGCTGCTATTTTTCTGAATTTCTCAAGTGGTCATAATTCAAATCCTTGTAACTTTCCTACTCCTAGGTCTTATCTTGTTTTCTGCGAAACTTATAATGAGCATGTAACGAACGGACTCCGTCCGTCGTTCCGACGATTCGGTTATTATCAACAGATCCCTCGGATCTGAAATCAGAGTTATGAGAAAGTCCGTTGTAAACGTTCGTTGAGAACGACCGTTAGAACCAAGGATGGGATTCCGCCGAGACAGCGGAATCCGTCGACCGTGGAGCTGCCAGCGGGCGCTCCGCGGCCAGCGCAAAAGGGCTCCTTTTGCGGATAGTAAGATTATTACGCGGTCTATTGAGGGCTAACCGATGGGACCGCAAAGTCAGTCATCGCCTGACCGTCACCTCCGATAGTCATACGCTTGACACTCTCACCCTGACCTTTTTACGCGAGATCCCTATTCTAACTTCTTCAAGTCGAGTCGCTTTAATTACCTGTTGTAGATCGTGGGAATAGGAACAACCTTGAATAAATCTTTAGTAGATCCTCTAATCCTGTGTCGATACTCAATCGAACCCATCACTTCCCTAAACGACTCGCAGAGTCGACGCGTCGCTCCCTACTATTTTCGGAAACTGAGGATCCAGCCGCTCGGATCGTAACAAAATTGGTGCTAAGTGTGGGGTGACGCGAAAATAAAGAAAAAAAAAATCTCTTGTGAAATTGTGAGTGGAGTACATACCGCCACGAGAAATTTTTGGGGAAGTGATCCGGAAGAACACACCAGGATACTGAGGATACCAAGGGTACCGAGGACACCAAGGACGAACCAGGATACCGAACGGATAGTATGGTCGCCATCTTGTATCTCCTGAAGATCTGGGCGTTCGTCGAGTAAGTACTTCTTATTCATTGAATTACATACGACTTGTGTGGTCAGAGGGCCCAGGCCATCCGTTGGGTTATCGAAAAAAAAGAACGAGAAACCCTGCGTCGATTCAGGAATCTCCCGCCGGTTAAACGGAGACCGCGCCGCGTAGTCATACCGTACCCGCTTGACGAATTCGATAGCGACGCGCGTGAATCGGACGAATCGCGAACCGTGGAAGACCCCGAGCCCCTACGCGTTTTACAGGCTGAGACCATGGCGATGGCTCCATCGGACCCCCGTTCTCGAGTTGGCGTTCGCGAGGCCCTGGACCTTATCAGGCCTTATGACGGTTCCCCACATTATTTGACGTCGTTTATAAATAGTTGCCGGAACGCGGCCGAAATGGTAGGACCGGGGATGGAGAAACTGTTGGTGCGGTCCATGGGCGGAAAATTCTCGGGAAACGCGGCGGATTTTGCGATTACCGTGATGGGGCTCAGTACGGTAGATAGGCTGATCGCGAGCCTCCGCGAAACATTCGACGGCCAGGAGGGAGCACTGTATTGGATGGAGGAATTATCCCATGTCCGGCCGCGGCCACGGGAACCATCCGCGGAATATGGGTCCCGAATAGCGGGGCTCTACAAAAATCTGTGCATCTCCGTAGAGACGGGGACAGGCATCCCCGAGGGTGCTCGAGCAGGGACACTCGAAATCCAGGAAAAGGTAGCGTTGAAAGCGTTTAGACGGGGGTTAACCAGGGACGTGGACGCGCGGTTGGTAGCCGCGAAACCCGCGAACCTCCAGGAAGCCAGGCGGCTGGTAGTAAGGATCGAAAAGGATCTGGAGTGGTTGGGCGATGCCGAAGTCGACACCGGGAGAAGCGCGAGGGCGCGATACGTGTCATCCCCGGACTTCGAAGGGCCGTGGTGCGCGTATTGCGAGCGCACCGGCCACGGGCAGCAGGAATGTCGCGTGAGGATCGGGGACGTTCGGGGGACCCGCGACAGAGACGACGGAGTTTGGAACGCGTACGCCGAAGAGTCGTGGTACCGCGAGGACCGAGAGAACACGGCGGCGTACCGAGACGACCGCCGGTACGACCGGGCGGCGTGGACTCAAGGGCCGCGAGAACGAGGGGGAACGTGGCGTGATCGCCGTTATGATGCGGGTCCGAGGCTATTCGCGAACAACCGCCGCCCCGAGGGACGAGAACACGCGAAGGCGCGCGGGGGGACAACCGACGCAATTCGCAGGCGGGGTATCGCCGAGAAGAGGAGTTCGGTACGTCAAGCCGACCATCGATAGAGCGCGATGAAGCGGGAGAGGACCGCCAGCATGATACGCGACCTTTAAACGCGTAAGGGGCTCGGCGAGCACGCATGGGACCGAGCCCCAGCATCCCCGGGAAATAAAATGCGCGCGTACGCGTGCAGCGCGGATACCCATTATCACCGATGTCCGAACCGAGCGACTCGCTGTCGCACCTTCGATCGAGAACGAGGTTTGGGGAGGACGAGGCGAATTTCTAACCGAGATGGGCGCGGAAATTCGCTTGATGAACAAAGAACAGTGGCGAGATCGTCCGAATAAACTCCACGACCGATATCAGGCGCGAGAAAAGCCGGGGAGCGATCATCCGAATGATTCGCGCGACCGACGCGACGCGCGAGGAGATGAATGGGACAATCATTCGAACGATTCGCGGGACCGGTATCAGCCACAAGAGTACGAACCGAGACCGCACGCGCAGATCGAGTCAAACCAAGAAGTGACTCCGGTACAAGAAGAGAAGGTGGAGAATATCTTCTCCGAGGTAGACGGAGACGCGACCGACGAATCAACGTCGCCGCCGACGGCCGAGCCGACGCGTATATTCCGGAGTCGGGGTGGTAAAGAAAATAGCGAAGGCGAAGGAACGACGATAATAGAACCGCGGAGACGCAAGCGTCGGTGCAACAAGAAAAGACCGCCGATCGAGTACTGCAAGGTCCCGGAAATTCGCGAAATACGGACGGAAAATCCAGCGCCGACGAAACGCAGGCGTCTGCAAACGAAGAAAGAAGAACAAACCGCCGAAACGGGCGAGGCGACGAAAACACGCGAGGCTACGATGGAAACCGTCACGGAGAATGACGACGCGGAAACGGGACGAGAAATACCCCGTACGGTCGACCCCGACATCGCAAGGACCGCCGAATCAGGCGAAGCAACGGGACCTACAGGAAAAAACGCGGAATCAGACGAGGTGCAATCGCATTGTTGCATCACGGAGGTCACCGATTTGGGCGAGAAAGGACAGGGATTAAACAGGACCAACGCGGAGTTCGGAAGGAAGTACATGGAAACCAAATTAAGAAGAGAGAAACCGCGTATCGTCGATCCTGGCGGAAAAAGGAAGACGAGAGAATTCAGAGATTCGGTTAACCGAAGCCATCGCCGAGTTGGAATCCTCGCTGGACAGCCGCTCGAAACAATCGACCACCAAATCGGGTACAACCACGAACGGCGTGCGTTTGTACGAGATCGTAACGCGCGCGAAAACGATCGCAGAAAAACGTCATGTGGAACGACCGGTTTCCGAATAATAGAAAAATCCGCGATTTTCAGTCTTGCGACGGTGGGCACCCTGATCACCGCCGTATTCCTCGCGAGGAGATTCCCCCTGGGGGAGACCCTCCTAAAATTCATACTCTGTAGAAAAGTTACAGGTAGGCAGGCCACCAGCGGAGATGGAGGAGGCTGCAGACCGACCATCCAGCTCGCCCTGCCGGACATCAGGCCAACACCGGTCGAGGGGCAGGAGGCGCAGGGGACCTGCAGGGGAGAGCGAGGATGCCACCATCCCGCGCCCACGACGCCGCGCGGAGCCAGAGGACGCCTGGCCCTGCCTGGGCCACCGGAGCCACCGAGCACGCCACGAGACGACGGAGACAACGTAACCTGATGCCGGGAAACCCCGGCCAGTACCAGAACTAGGAGGTCATACTACCACTGAGGGAAGACGACCACCAGCCAGCGCGGGAGCGCCGCGCACCACCCCTATACATATATATAGATGTTAACGTTTTTGGGCTATAAGGGTCCGGCCAGTGGGTCCACAACGAGCAGGGCACCCTTCTCCCCCTTTGTGAAATTCCCTTTAAGATTAAGGATGGTAGAATTACCTAGCGCCCACGATCATTTTTTTTCTTTTCAGCTTTTATTTCGCGAATTTACTTCTTCGCCCTCTGCGAGCGAAGTTGGCGACGGTGGATCATCGCCTTTTTCCCCGCCCCGGGAGTGTAACGAACGGACTCCGTCCGTCGTTCCGACGATTCGGTTATTATCAACAGATTCCTCGGATCTGAAATCAGAGTTATGAGAAAGTCCGTTGGAAACGTTCGTTGGGAACGACCGTTAGAACCAAGGATGGGATTCCGCCGAGACAGCGGAATCCGTCGACCGTGGAGCTGCCAGCGGGCGCTCCGCGGCCAGCGCAAAAGGGCTCCTTTTGCGGATAGTAAGATTATTACGCGGTCCATCGAGGGCTAACCGATGGGACCGCAGAGTCAGTCATCGCCTGACCGTCACCTCCGATAGTCATACGCTTGACACTCTCTCCCTGACCTTTTTACGCGAGATCCCTATTCTAACTTCTTCGAGTCGAGTCGCTTTAATTACCTGTTGTAGATCGTGGGAATAGGAACAACCTTGAATAAATCTTTAGTAGATCCTCTAATCCTGTGTCGATACTCAATCGAACCTATCACTTCCCTAAACGACTCGCAGAGTCGACGCGTCGCTCCCTACTATTTTCGGAAACTGAGGATCCAGCCGCTCGGATCGTAATAGAGCATATCAATTCTTTCTATCTAACATAACCTCAGTAACATATGGTGCCCCAATGTCAGCTAGCTCATGGAATTCCAGAAATTAATTTTCATCTAGATTACGGGCAAATCTAAAATCTGAACCTTTAGAACAACAATCCATGTTGATCTAACTTTGATTTGAAATCAGAGCATTATTTTGTATTCAACTTCACATAAACTTGAAAATGATCAAGAGACTCGGTAGAGTCTCGCGCCTAGTTATATAAGAAAAAAAAATCGCACTCGCCGCGCGAGACTCTGACAGAGTCTTATATACCCGAACGGCAACTGAGTGACCGTTAAGGAAATTTATGATCGTTAATTTCTTCCGTCTCGCTATAAATACGAAATTGTAATATTTATTGCAGGATGTGGCAAAGGAGAGCTTTAATTTAAGCCCTATTGCGATCAAATCAGTGAACGTAGAGCTGAGATATTATTATTCGAAGGTTTCGATGCAAGTAATTTATCCCCATAAAAAGCACCTCTGGTGCAAAAACCTTTCGCCTAGTTATATAAATGTGATAGTCACCCACAAAAAATACATTCTTATGCCAAGAAAACATTATACACTGATTATTTCATACAAAAATTCCTTCCTCGTAAAAAAAAAAGATTCGAAATCAGATGCTATTGCCTAGTACCGATATCACGTTGTCTTTTTCCGAATTGACAATTGGGATTTTCATAACACGGTATTGACAGCATTTCTGTCCTGCCACGCAGTACCATAGATATAACGATCGAGGACTGACGCCTCCATTGGTTCGCCCAAATAACATTTTAAAAAAATAATTAAAAAAAAATTTGTGGTAGTGGTACTAGGCGGGCCTTTTCTAGATAAGTACAATGTTACGGCGGTTGAACCATGTCAATAATCCTAATATAGTGATACGAAATATTGGCCCGCCTAGTACGACCACCACCAAAATTTTTTTTTTTTTTAATTATTTCTTTTAAATGTTATTTGGGCGAACCAATGGAGGCGTCAGTCCTCTATCGTTATATCTATAGTACTACGTGGCAGGACAGGAAGGCTGTCAATACCGTGTTATGAAAAGCCCAATTGTCAATTCGAAAAAAGACAACGTGATATCGGTACTAGGCAATAGCATCTGATTTCGAATCTTGTTTTTTTTTACAAGGAAGGAATTTTTGTATAAAATAATAAGTGTATAATGTTTTGTTGGCATGAGAATGTATTTTTTGTGGGTGACTCTCACATTTATATAACTAGGTGAAAGGTTTTTGCACCAGAGGTGCTTTTTATGGGGATTGACTATGCATCAATCTAAACGTCGCCATCAACGTTATAACACTGGTGGAATGAAGGCCTTCATTCCTCAAAATGACTTCACTATTACTGACTCACCGTCGAACTTTCTGCAGTACTTGAGAGAAATGTAAGAAATCCAGAATGAAAAGTGCCAAGTTTGTATTCGTTTTTGTGTCACCATTTTTGGGATCTGACAGAATTTGGGAGACATCTAGTGTGAAATTTAGAACTAGAACTAGGATGCATTACTAATGACAGAAACTAACCAAAAGATTACAACAGTAAGTATGTTCACTATCTCAAACGGTAACACTACTATACCATGGTTTTGATTACATGAATATTGCTGGACGAATACACCCCTGTCCGCGCCATATTTACTTCGGCCGCGCCTCCATCTTAAATCCTAGAACACCGTATTATGAACCAAGAAAAAAAATTCAACAAGCCTTCCGTCTAAAAAGACAAGAACTATTACAATCGAATTTTGACAGCTGCACGGAACATTCATCATAAGAAATAAAGTCTCAAAAGGAAATACTCTAATGTCACTTCCCCCCACTCCCACGGGTAAGATCAACTCACTTTACGTGTAACAAGGTTACACAACCTTACAAGTTTACGCGTAACAAAAAGTATTTTCGCCAAATAAATTGGGGTTGCTGTATTTTTCTTTCTCTTGTTTCAACAATAAAGGAGTATAGTAGTGACACATGAACAAATGCGAACTTGGCAATTTTTATTCTGAATTTCTTACATTATCGTGAAGTGTCAAGTGCCATTTTTAATGCATGAGCAGACGGACTTGGCAATCTTCTTTACCCCAAAATTTTTCTCCAAAGGTTTTATCTTATGGGATTGTGCAGTCGAGAGGCAGATGTCCCTGGCGCCTTCCACCAGCACACGTGACAGCGCGTGGGTGGACACGCGTTACGACAACGGCGCGGATGTCGCTCAATAAAGCAAGCAATAACTCTTCAGGTATTGGTTATGGAAAAGAAGTTTCGAACATGAGTAATTTGTAATCAATACAACTACAACCTGTCTCATGGATAAGATTCCATAAAAGTGAACGGTTGGGGAGATAATAGCGCAAAACGGAAAATCAAGGGAATAAAGAAGATGATTTTTGAGTCTTGGAAGAAATAACGCAAAAAGCATTGATGTTGGAGAAATAATTTCAAATTAAAGAATTAGCGAATTCAATTTACAAGAAGAAAGGTCTGTACAATTTTCTTATTTTAGACTATCAGTACTGGGGGAATTAAATTGAATGAGTTCAGAGATTTGATTCACAGGGACGAGCCAATCGAGTTAAACTTCGAACATTGTGTTCAACAGACATAACGTAAGAGGAGAGATAGAAAAATACGCTCCCAAATGGTGTGCGACAAAGAGAGACGAGGATAGGCAGGACGGGAAGCGCCCGAGAGCCTTGGGAAGCGGAGTGTTCCGTAAAGGTACGGTTTCCTAACGACGTTTTTTTTGCGCCGTGGTCGACGTGATACGCTGCGCGTTTCACGTCGGGCACCCCTTCCGTGTAATTAAGTGAGAGCGTTTTCCTAGAGGGCGCATTGCGTCAGCGTGGAACGTGTAACGTCGACGCAGTAGACCCGACTCCGTTCAGAGGGAGTCAGTGGTGTTGTGCGCTGCGTATTTCTTTTTTTTTTTTGGTCCAGAAGGCACATTGTTGTGTTCGCGATGATTCCGAAACTTTTCGTCTTCGCCTTGGAGATGGCTGTTGATCATGGTGTTGAACATTCCTTCGTTTATCCGATTTTTGAAAACACCACTCACATCTTTCCTGAACATCACGTATTTAGTTAGTAATATCTCTTCTTCCTGGTCATCATTCATGATTTCATTACTCAGTAACATCGCCATCAACTTTCTCTTCCTGCATATGGCCTCCATTTCGTGGAACTGTCTCACAAAAACTGAAAATGAACAACCTACGTCGACCGAAAACGCTGCGTCGAGGAAAACACTTTCACGTAGCGCAATACATTTCACGCTCCTGCCAACGTGTTCGGTTCTGCGCTGCGTAAAAAACCTGCCGCTAGGAAACCGTACCTTGAGCCGAGCGTTCAGCAGACGTTGGGAAGCTTTGCTCCAAGCGAGCGGTCGACAAGCCTGCGGCAAGCATAGGCATAGGAATATAGGGACGCAGTATAAACTCATAATAAGGGCGAGGGAGTAACGCCTGAGGAAGAGGGGGCCACTATATTGGATATCCCCAATCTTAATTCGCTACCATTTTGCGCGAATTTTAAAAGTGAGGTTATACAAATGGATAACGATTCGAAGAGGTGATGGCCGCCTGGCCAGTCCTGCTTACCTGATACTCCGCTTAATCTTTGAAAATTCCTATCCAGTTTAAATTACTCTTCGATCATTTGTGTAAAAAATCAATGATACAGATTATACCGAACTATCGACCGAATAATAGTGCATCTCAACGAGCTATTTGAGAGAAATCAGCACATTAACGGACAGCGCTTGAAGGAAGTTTTTTTCCTTCTAGAAAGCTACAGGCCGGGATCTTGCCATCCAACATGGTGCAGTGTAAGGTGCCTTCCGATGAAAATCGGAGCGATAATCAAAATTTAAAAAAGAAAAATGTCATCAGGGATAATACTATGAAAATCACGTTTGACCGGTATTCATATTTTGTATTTATTGTGAAATATCATAACAATTCATTACTGAACCCCCAATTTCAAGAATATTTGTTTGAATTTTCCAAAAGATTCTTCGATACTGCGTATACGGTTGGAGCTCTTAGGAATCCCTTCGTCGGCCCTTATTAAAAACAATTCTCGTAGCTGCTCAGCTTGCTCAAGGAAAAATGTTTTGACAGAACGACTGACAAGGTTCAATTCACAAGGGGGGGGGGGGGGGGGGGGGGTGCGAGCCTGGGACCACTGATTCCAAAATTCTTTTGGTATGTTGAAGATTTTCGCAATAGCAGTCCAAGGTGTGACGCAGAGCAAGCTATTCGCAGCCAGTCCCGAGTAAACAAATGAAAATATTCCTATATTTATTTTTATAATGGTAACTTTGTAATTGCAACATGGAAGCGGCGCAGCTCAGCGGATAGGCGCTGAACTTCCACGCTACCACCCTGGGTTCGATTCGCGCATCGGAACTTTTTTTTTCAATTTTGCATTCTTTTTTTTCTGGTTTTCTCACAATGGATATTACACATTCAAAAGGAAGGTGATAGGGAATAACAAGGCTAACTCACACCTATTATTACAAGAGAATATCATTATGCGCGTTGTAATTTTGTCTCGTAATTTTGAATTCGAAATCTGCGTACTTGTTTGTGCGTAGAAAACCTGGTTTCATACCTGCTCCTGTCACATCCGCCGCCAAACGCATGAAACTCTATATATATAAGAACTGTTTAGCTTAATGAAAGGAGATAGCGAGCGTCATGGGTGGGATTCATTGTTCACCGCCATGAGAACTAGGGCAGTTCGTTTAAAAACAATAGTATATCAATAATAATTTCGCGTTGGTATGTACATGCACGAGATGTAAAAGAGGCCGCCGAAACTTCAACGTAGAAACAAAAAACAGTCCGAGTCACAAATCTCTTCAAGGGTAACTCGGGATACGGTCAGTTCCTAGTAAAAGATAACTCAGAAATTTGCCAAACACACAAGGTATTGAGTAACACGACGATCCCACGTTCGGAAGAATGTGCATCGAATGACCAGCGAAGTTCTTTGTCTCGTGCCTGACCAGTAAAACCATATCATTTAAAATAGGTCGCACTATTCGCCACTCTAATATATTATAACTTGTCAAAAACGACGGTTTTCTTTCGATATTCAACAGAACCGCGGGATCGGAACATTGGCCAACGCCTCATCTCAAGTGGTGTTGACACGATCCAATACACGACTCGCTAAGGGATCGGGGTTTTCGACCCTCCAGGCGAGGGCACTTATGGAAAAAACGTCCGAACGGAAAACATCGGGTTTTTCTCATATACGCGTTTTTGACAGCATCGTACGTGACACTCCTTAATCAGCGTTCCTTACATTTATATAATCATAAGGGATAGTAATAAGAATAACGCAATTTGGAAATTTCCAAATCATTTATACTGTACAAGAATAATACCAAAACCAAGCAACTCGCTAAAGCGACGCGAGTACGATCGGCAAATCGGAGTGGGGAGTCTTTTAAAGAATTTGAGACCCTTAAACACGTGGCGGGTGACGGGCCAGTCACGACGGTCCATTTAGTCTACATGCAGTTCATTGACGACAAAAATGTAAATACTAGATAATATACCATCAGAGTGGGAGACCACTAACCGAGGTTACGAGGATGAACAATCAAAAATCAAAAGTTAGTCATCAGTTCGCAGTCCTAGTAAAACGGTCTTCAGTATTTGTTCAAGTGTTCATATCATATTTGCAATTCTCGGGTAAATTCATTTAAATCTCTAACTAATGAGTTCAGCTTTAGTTCCATATATTCGTAAGCCATGGGCTAGAAATCGCCGGTTATTCAGAAAGTTAAGATCTTTAACTAGAAAAAATTTGTATAGTATGGGATTTCCTATATCAGACATCAGTTCTGTAAAAATTTGTCCTTCGGAAACTAAAATCTTACTCAGTATTTATGATTTTGAATTAGATATTACTTTTGGATACGATAACGGGGAATTAGTAATGATTAAACCAGGAGATCATACAGTAGTTGCATTATCTCAGAAATCTTATCAAACTACGTTCCAATCAAAACCCTCCCACTAACCACACATCGTTTAATCCAAAACCTTTGAGGTATCATTGCTGTTCGCACTTTTGATCTAGAGTATGGTCAAACCCTCGGTGAAATTGTGCGCGACGCATGTATATTTCCTTCTACAAAACCCATTCTATCCAATTCAATTTAACCATGAACCTATACATATTCGAGGACTCGCACTTCGGATCTAGAGTATGGTCAAACCCTCGGTGAAGTTGTGCGTTGGACATGAATATTCCATCCATCCTAGTACCAAATAATTAACACAAATGATAAGATTTCATTTTTGGGGAATAGTAGAAATTCCCCCAATCGAAAATAATTCATTCAGTTTACGTTAATTTTCAACAGTCTCATCGTGTTCGACCAGTTTTGTTTAGGACGAACTGTTTATTTCAGTTTTTCATCAAACAACTATTTTCCAACAGACTTTTGTGCGCGTGTGTTAGTTCCAAGTGAACCGCATATCCAACAACACTCGTTTCTGTAATCATCGTCATCAACTTGAGTAAGTTTTAGAATGATTATATTATTCTTATAATAACTGGACGACTCATTCCGATTTCCCCAAACCGATCAAACAACCGACATAAAATGTCTCGTCGAATATTGTTTTTAATGTTATCACCATATTCATAACTAATTTTATTTTATTATCAATACTGCTAATTCTTATGATCATTTTATAATTTTCTCTTGATTTAATTTGTTTCATTAAATATCATATCAAATCAATCCTAATTCATTTCTTACACTCACATAGTCTCCGTAAGAGGTAGTACCCCTCAACACGTTACCCTATTCTTTCCCAAACCAGCAATTGCCGTCTCCTGTATCCCCATGGAAACATGACCAGGGAGACGGAACAAAAATAGTATAGTACGGTGATACCGGGTCAACTAGATGTTCTGTCATCTGGTTGAAACGTGACACTCCTACGGGGTAAGCGGTAACGGTTTGTACCTCTCGTTCCCGGTATCCCCTAATCCCTTTATTCCAAAAACTATTCAGGTATCGCCGAGGTCAGATGTAAGACTGCAAGGAAGCCGAATAATCGTCACTATAACGTGACCGATCGTCTGTAAAGGTTCTTAACACTTTGCCATCGTGCCAGAAAACGAGATTTTTAATCGAAAAGTTATTGATAGTGGTGTATTTGTGTGAATAGAAATGAAAGAAGAAACGGTACCTTCGACCAGCGCAGGAGCTGTATTAGGATCAGATTACGTATCAGAAATCGAGACGTTTGCAAACCAACAATTTAAACAAGAGTGCAGCAATGCGCTTTCCGTAACAAATATGATGTAGGATGAGCAAAATCTGGTTTCGAAAAATCTTCCAAAGACAATCTTGTCTGCTTCGTTAGCTATGGCACAAGAAATCAGCAAGGCTACAATAGATCATCTCAATAACTACTTCATTTCAACCGGAGAACAGTTAATTGATATGAACGAATCGACCGATGAAGATTTATTCCAGCAGGTTTGTACCACTTTCTTCCATTTTCCATTTTCACATTGGAGTTAAAACCGTTTTCCTAGTTGCTTTATTTGTACAGTGCACAGATGACCCAACGCTTGACGAGGATTACAATCCGGAGGATTATGAAGAACGGCCCGCGGATTACATCCCGCTGGATTACAAATCTAAAGCCGTAGCCATTGCGCAGGCTCACCCAAAGTGGAGCTGAGCTGTTCTTCAAAAAATGGTGCAAGTCACTCAACACGGAAGGATCACCTTGGGCAAACGCTCGAAGACGTTGAAACTGATGGCACCCGAATCGATAAGCTGCGAGCAATTGATTCATAAACTATCGAACGCTTTGTAGAAGTCAGAAATTGTTACGAGCAGATAAAAACATTACATTTTCTTATAGTGTTCATATATAAATAGTTTTCGTTTTGTATTTCTCATTGTCAAACTGGATTGACTCACCGTATGCTTTCAGTCGATTTACACGTCACTACGAAAACACTGCAACAATGGGCAATGGTAGCTGCGTTTTCGTATCTATCCGACACTTTCCGTTTTGAAGCTGGTAAAACATAGGTCAAGGTGCTGAAACGAAAGCATGGGGTACGGCAGAGGAAAATTACAAAATATATTGGTAAAATGGTCGTCGCAACTCTGCAAGAGACAGTTAAAATAGCGGGAAGATTTCGGATACAAATGCGACATGTAATTCCCAAATTTGATTTGGATCCCGTTATCAATACAGATCAGACGGGTTGTTAACACCAAACGACGTATAACAAATTCTTGGACTTCAAGGGAGCAAAAACTGCATACGTCAAAAAACAGAACCTGAACAAACTCACACATTCATACACTGCTCCATATACAGTAACTGGGTAGGGAAAGTTGCTTGCGCAAGTTTTCATTTGCCTCCAGAAGACATCTAATAAATTTGGACTTATTGTATTGATAGATTCACTGCAGAATTTGAAAACGTCGAGGTATGCTCTTCGAAATCCGGAAAACTCACGAAGAGTTGTATAGACGGTATCTGGAAACAATTATCGTTCCTTACGTTAAGAACGATAGATTCATGCTCATTATCGATTCCTGAGGTAGACAGATAGATAGCGCTTCGCATGACAAGATTTTCAATAATGTTAATGGAGAAGCGTCTTGCACGCTGAAATTTATTCCCGCAAAATGTACACCTCTTTGTCAAACATGCGATGTGTGTTTCTACCGTCAGGTAAAACTTTCGATTAAATGATTGCAAAACGCTCCTAGTTTGTTGAAAGAATAGCGAGAAATAGCATAGCGCGAAAATGCGATCACAATACAATCGTTGGTTCTTCACTAATTCATCGCGCCAAAGTTTAACAATATATCACAATATGCTTGGTGTGCCGCGAAATTGACAAAACAGCAAGTGATATTATAGAATGTGAACGAAATTTGTTTTCCGATATCGCTGCTGAAGAAAAATTGCGCGTGCACCAGCGTTGCATTTATATCATGCGCATGGTTTTTCGAACACCATTAAGAAATGTTTGTTATATCTGTTTCAACGGCGAATATCACCCGCACGAGTGCACTACTTCCGCCGAAAATGCGAACGATAGCGACGAATAATCGTTCACATTTATATTGTATTTAAAAAATAAATCACGTATTGAATTGAATTATATATTAGCTTTGTAATTCCATGGCACCATCCCTTTAAATTATTAATATGCATTGTGAGAAGAAAAAAGAAATTAAGAAAAAGAAAAAAAAACAGGAAAACAAGAATTACCAAAAAAAAGTTCCGATGCGAGAATCGAATCCGGGACGGCAGCGTGGAAGTCGAGTGCCTATCGGCTGAGTTACGCCGCTCTTACGTTTTAATTTACAAAGTTGACAGTATAAGAATATGTTGAAGAATATCTTCATTCGTTCATTAGGAAAAGGCCGCAAATCACGTGCTCTACGTCACACATAAGACTGCTATTATGAAGTAATTTAACATACCTAAAGAACTTCGGAATCGGTAATTCCAAACTCGCGCTCTCTCCTTGTTAGACGAAATAAATTACTGCAGGTGGAAGAATATATATTATTGATATACTTTGTAGATAATTCAGGGAACTTGTCCTAACAATGATGTGTATTTTCTACGTCATTACGATTTGTTTCAGAAAATGCTCACAGCCAATCAAGATTCTGTTGCAGAATCATCTCTAAGTGGAGAAAATCCTAGATCTGCATTTTAAGCAACAGGTAGCTTTACATGGAATGATTAATCCAAATTGAATTATGAATATTGCCCATAGAAGATAATGAAAATTTCAATTCCAGTATACCCTTCCGCATCAGCTGAAAAATCAACTACGACCTGTCCAGCTGATTTGCCTGATGTGTTTGACATCTTTGCATTATCAAAAACTCAACCTTTATCACTGACATTGGACAAAGAAACTATGGTGGACCCTTTACTTATCTTCGATTCTCCTGAGAAATCCTGGCTCAGAACAAGAATTAGATGTTTGATAGCGAATCATAAGAAAAAATGGAAGTTGTAAAGCAGAAAGAGGAAAGAAAAGATGACTAAGTCGTCAAATTGAAAAGGATCTTGGAAACATTCAGAAATCGACAACTTTTCAGTGAAGTCCAAACTGGTGGACAAAATGGTGAGATGTCAGAAGAACTACTTCAGAAACACACCATGCAATCTGTTTCCAAACAGTATACGCCAGAAATACGTGTATTTGCACTCATTCCTCATGACCATTCCTCTTGTGGTTACGAATATGTTCGTGAACGCTTGAACAATTGCTTTCCACATGTCAGAACTATTTCTGCATGGTACAAAACTATCGATGGTGAACGCGGTTTAAGTTCGGAAGGGTTGAACTGCATCATGAAACGTGTGAAAAATGGCAGTCATACGTTACATGGTGCATTGATTTTCAATGAAATGGCCATTCTAGAACATCCAGAGCATGATATTTTAAAATTCAGTGGATAAACTAAATATACAAACGAAATTGCGTGTGATGATACCGTCTCGGCAACTGAAGCTTTGGTTTTTATGATAGGTTACATTAATGGTGGTTGGAAAATTTCCATTGCTTACTATTCAGCGAGAAGCACCTCCACCAATAGGAGAAAGAATCAAGATTCGCGGCAGCGAATTGCTGCCAAGTTCATGCCGTGAGGTCATGTCGTAAATCATTCACCCCAGCGAACTTTCATACCTGTCAAGATAGCGTCATGATTCCTCAACCACGCTACATCAAGTAATGAAAATCACAGGTCTATTTGTTTAAGTCCCATTCAGTTTCGTGGAAAAGTTTGTACCTAATCGATTGAGTAGTTCTAGAGGTATAGACTGTTAAAGTTGGTGGAAAATTCGAATTTTCTTTTTCTTCTTCTTCTTCCTCTTCTTCTTCTTCTTATTTCACTTTCCTTTTTCTCCGGACAGTTTTTGGCAAAGACTTTCTCGGGGACATGATTTCTCTGACACTAATGCACCGATATACTTCAGATTTGGAAGGGATATTTTTTCCACTGGAATCTCGACTCCTATTGATTTTGGTGAAGATCGGATTACGTATGAAAAACATAGAGCCCAATCAATGATGCTGCATGGTGCGCGCGCGCGTGTGTGCGTGCGTGCGTGCGTGCGTGCGTGTGTGTGTGTGTGTGTGTGTGTGTGTGTGTGTGTGTGTGTGTGTGTGTGTGTGTGTGTGTGTGTGTGTGTGTGTGTGTGTGCGTGTGTGTGTGTGTGTGTGTGTGTAGGGGGGGGGTAAATTAGACTAGAAAAGTCTAATTTATAAGAAGCCTTTGAGAATCAGAACGTCGGAGAAATTTTATTCATGACGTTGACTAATTACATTACAGACGGACTTGAGCAACCAGCATGGGTACATAAAAGTATCGCCACGAATTATTTCACCTTTCCAGAAGTCCTCGGTACAATTGTTCTACAAATTGCTTCGGGCTCGATTCTTGTCTATTTCGCCCTGCATGAGGCAAAAATCTGCTCCGAAATGAAGATGATACAGGTTGATGTAGTGCAACGTGAATACTTCAACGTCTGGCATTCAAGGCTGACCTTTCTAGTTCATGAGCAAAACTTCAAGTAAGAATGTACATTCTTCAAATGAAGAATATTTTATCAGCTGAATCTTACTACTCCAAAATTATCAATCACACGAAAGACGCAGAAAGACGAAACTGTCATGGCGGAGGGCAGCGCAGCCCGCCAGAGGGCGGGCGGCGGGAGGAGGGGCGGCGCTTTATTATTATTTTGTAAATAAATACTTAAAAATTATTTTCCAAATTTTGAAATACTTGGAAATCGGTTTTCCAAATCATTTAGCATCGATCTGAAGAAAAAAATGAAATCGGTCTACTGGTTTGCTAACTATACGTTTTATAAATTTTCATTGATTATTCATTATGCATTCTTTTCCAAACTACGTGAATGATTTTCCAAATTTGTCCAAATGATTTCCAAATTATTGGGTACATTTATTTTCAAATTGGTTGCAGTAGTTTGCCAAGTATACTGAGGTCCCTAGCTCCGTATTTTCTGGTGTTCAAGTTGTACGCTTCGTATTTTTTTGCGTCCGGATTTCTCGTAGCGAGATTTCTGGAGTCCAGGTTTCCGGCTTCGTAGTTTTCGATGTCCAGGTCATGCGCTCCGTTGTTTTTCGTATGTGGAGCCCTCGCAGCAACGTTCCTGATGTTCAGGTCCACACCTCCGTATTTCCCGGTGTCCAGGACGTCCGTTTCGCAGTTTTCAGTGTCTGGATCTCTTGCAGCGTGGTTCTAGCTATTCCAGACTATCTAGGCTAATTTATGGCCTACAGGTCGCTCAAACTTTGAAAAAAGTAGTGAAATACCCCGAAAAAACATTAATGTAAGAAATGCTACTAAATCCTACCATATCCTACTGGGGAAAAATACAAAAACCTATGGCTAGTGTATGTCGTGAAATGAAGAAATAACGACAAGTACCACGGCATCGCACATTCCGACTTCGCTGATCCGTCTGGTGATGTCGAACAATCATTTCAAGAGCTACATATTTGGTAGGCAAATTCTTTTCCATCACTCAGCAGCCATTCGTGAATGCTATATCATGAATCATCAAACATGTTTGTAGACGAACGCAACACCATCGTTAATTACGAATTATTGTGTAGTACAGTATATAATAGCATGAAGAAATTTTCAAATCATTATTTTAGTAAACATTCAACGTTTTGGATCCTGCTAACAATTGATATCGCGAGCCCTATGTATACTATAGTTTATACCCATGCAACTGATTTATTGGTAGTTCCTGTTGCTGTATTAAATTATAAAAAATTGCATATACTCAATTAAATGGTTCCGAATGGCCTGACTTATTTCGTCGCTAAAGAGTTTCCATGCACAATAACGGACTCGAATGCTAATTGAAGCTCACTTTGCCTGGAAATAAATACTATAAATAAACTCGTATATACTCATGATCTTCCTGCATAAAGTGTTGGATAAATACTATACGTCGCTATTACAAATTTTCAGTAGGACTGGTTCAAGGACACACACATCCTGCTCATATATAATACATGTTTGCAACTTCTGCTTGACAATTTCATATCATCTCTTCATAAATTTCTAAGATATTTGAAATAGCTGGATCTATTTCAGTTTTTGTTATTTCACTTGGATTCAATATTGAACTGATAGGCATATAAATAATTAGCTGCCAGATATAATGCACGCTGCGTCAAGTAAATTCGCAACAGATTCAAAATGAAAAATTTCAGTTGACAGTTAAATCAATATCAATTATCTACATTTTCGAATAATTGAAGTGTTCTAGAGATTCAATATTCCACTAACAATTTCCATTGAAATACGTCGTAATTACCCTGACAGATTCAGATTGACAGAAATATGCAGCAAAACGTGTATGGTTGTAGGAGAGTGGTGGAAAGGAATGTGCCCAACAAGTATGTAGCTCTTGAAATGATTAATATCACTACACGGATCAGCGAGGTATGAGTTTGCGATGTCGTGGTGCTTGGCGTTGTTTCCTGATTTCACAACGGAGACTGGCCATCGGTTTTTGTTTTTTTCCAATTACGATATTTTCATATTTGACGGCATTTCCTACATTTATAATGCTATTGTGAGGTTTAATTATACTGTGACGACCCAGGTTTGGAATGAAAGGATTTTAGGAAATTCCCTGTTTTACCCGAGATCGTCTACAATTAGTATGTGGGTTTATGGGATGTTTTGATGAAATGGGGAAAGGTGAAAAGGCTGAAATATTTAAGAGCGGAAGGGCGTAGCGGGATAAGAAATAGATGTCTTATATATAATGAATTTTAATATGATGATTGGCAGCAAAATACAAAACGTGCGAGAGGAATCTGTGTTTTCTCAATTTTAATGATTCGCGGCAAATTTCTAGTTCGCGTGACGCGGATTGATTCATACACAATCTCTCAATCGGGCTCGTCGAGGGAGGCGAAATCTGCGAAATCTGGGCTCTGCCCGGTGATCACGGTTTCTGCGTCGGAGGTCTAAAATTCGACGTGCAGGTGATCGGACTTCCGTGGTTCCGGATTAAAGATCTCGTTGAGGTACGCGGTGAATTCCGGATCGGGTTGGAGACGCGCTTTTTCTAGCGCGAGGTTAAACTGCGCGACGCGGCGTAATCGTTGCTTTCTCGCTCTTAGGCCGCCTCGTTTCTTAATGGCTGGTGTCGCTTGCTGAAGAGCAGAGGTTGAATGGGTTAGGAACAGCTAGCAAATTAATGCTCCGCCGGAGTTTTACGTTAGCTAGCAAATAAATGCTCCGCCGGACAAGGGTTGGCTAGCAAATGAATGCTCCGTCGGATGGGTTGAACTTAAAGGCGTAAATGAATTTTACTTGAAGGTCTAGATGAATTTGAAGGATTTAGGAATAGCTAGCAGTTTAATGCTCCGCCGGATTTTTACGTTGGCTAGTAAATGAATGCTCCGCCGGACAAGGACAGGCTAGCAAATGAATGCTGCGCCGGATGGATTGAACTTAAAGGTGTAAATGAATTTTTACTTAGAGGTCTAGAAAGTATTTTGCTCTTTGCAAGGGAGACCACTTATCATGATAAGAATCGTCGGCGTGTGTGAGTTATGAAAGAGATGCCGTATGACTTTACTTAAATGCCGCCTTTGCTGATGAATGATTCTAATGAAAGTTGTGAAAAGTTAGGATTTAGGTTTTAATCGCAGAGTTTTAGGAAATCTGATTTAAGGAATTCATCGTTGCAATTTTAACAAGTTTTATTTTAAATGTTGGTTATATTAATGAGTTGGACGCGTATTGTGGCGTTACAATCTCGTAGCTTTATAATGAAGGTAGGAAATGAAAAGTAAGACTCTCAGCAAACTGACAACTGTCTTACCTTAGTCGCCTACACTGAGCAAACCCAGCTAACTTCAGCACTTGATCGTAGTAACTACTCTTTGGCTTCTGCCTGATTTGTCGCGTACTGCGTGCAATTGATCGTTCGATCGTCAATTGTCAAAATTCAACTGTCCAACTGTTTCAACCTTTTCGACTGATGTGAGCTGGGCTATGCAGTCTTATATATATTCAAAAAATGCGTCTTAGGTGGGAGGGTACTTAGAATTAGTAATTGAGGGGTGGGGGTTTCTTAGAATTAGTAATTTGATATATTGATATTTTGATCGGTACTGTATGCCTATGGTGGTCGTGTTGTTTATTGTTGTGTCTCCGAGTGCGCGTTCGGTGGAGTGAGTCACTTGTCGTTGTTTACTGTCGCTTTTCGGTGGGGTGAGTTGCCATCCTGCACGTGCGTAGTCCTTATCTCTGGTCGGTGCGGTTGCACTCGGTGGAAGGTTCGTCTCGTACCTTGCGTGATTTTAGTTTCCGACTTTCTGTAGCAATTCTTAGGTAAGTCGTTAACCTTACGATTTTGGAGTTTTTGGGCGAAAGGGTAAGTATGAAGGCATGGGATACTTCCGGACGGCAGGTCCCTCCTTAAACGTATATAAATTTGTAAATTTTCCCGAGGTGTGAGGGTGAGTTTGTTACAATACAATGTCTTCAAGCTGTGCATGAAACTAGTTTTAAAATAAAATCTTTGACTTGAGATGGAACCATTACGAATTTTGCTGTCTTCAGAAAGCTTTAATGTTGTTTCGACAACCAATTACAGACGTCATTTTGCATCCCGTAACAAAAGAAAATGTCGCTGCCCTCTTTGACCCCCGTCATATGATCAAATTAGTACGGAATACATTTGGGGATCTGAAGAATGTGATCGATGAAGATGGTGATGCCATACAGTGGTTACACATCAATCAATTTCATGAACTGCAAAAAACTGAAGGTGTGCATTCAGCAAATAAACCACGAAGTGAAAATGTCGATTGTCACAAACAAAAAATGAAAGGACGATTCGCTACTCAAATCTTCAATACATCGGTATTGGATTCTTCATTTTTTTTTCAAAGTATTGATGTTTAAAGCGTTTTCAGCTTGTGAGGCAATAATTAAATTTTTATTAGTCTCCAATGACTTATTCGACGTGTTGAACTCAAAGAACATTTATCAAGTTGGATTCAGAAAAGCACCAACCTATGAAAATGTTGATTCAGTCAGAACTAAATTCGAAGAATTTGAATCATATACAGGGTGAATCCTTCAACTCTGTCAACACGTCACAGGTATGTTGGGGCTGCTCAGACAAGCATTTTCAGTTAACACACTTATGGTCGGAAACTCCTCCTAACGGCTGTGGAGGGCTTTGAAGATTTTTTTTTCTTTCTGGTAGTCAGGGGTTGCTCGTAGGGAAATGAATCTGAGGTGATTACTCGCGACTCAAAGTCACATTCAGGCGTGAACGACTTACAAAGTTGTTATGTGAAATCAACAAGTCAGTGTTTAGTATTACTGAGAATTTCACCTTCGTGACAAGCTGTTGAAGTCTTTGAAGAAAATGGGAACGCTCCATGTAAACAACTTGTACTCGGATTCGAACATTAAGGTTTATTCTGCGCTAAACAGCTTACCTCTTAGTGTCTCATCAGTACAAATGAGTAATTATGAACCGCCTTACTTGGGTCGAGCTAACAGATGTGCATTATGCGTACGGCGTCAATGATTCGAATTCACTTGCTGCGCAACGTTGGTATCATGAACGGTTCCCAAACCGACCATTTCCCGACAGGCGAGTTTTCTGTGCAGTTCATCGTCACCTCAGGGAGACTGGGAAATTAAAGGTATGCCGTTCGTTCGTTCTGCAGTACAACTCTCAGGTGATTTGCCAATAAGTTGTATTATTTGATAGGGAAATGCTCAGGAAAGAGCTCGGACTAGAACCGTTCGCACTTTCCGTTTAGAAGAAAACATTCTGGCTCGCGTCGAAACTGCTCTATCAACTAGCACGCGACGAATTGCGGCTGAAGTTGACTGTGGTCAAAGAACTGTTTGGAAAGTTTTGCGTGAACAACAGCTCCACCCGTACAGCCGGCAAAATGTCCAGCACCTCAGGCCAGATGACTACCAGCATCGCGAACGATTCTGTGGGTGGTATTTACAGCATTTGGCAGAGGACCGTGATTTTCAGAGGCAGGTCCTGTACACCGATGAAGCCACATTCAAACGAGAAGGAATTTTTAATCCCCGAAACAACCATGTGTGGGCCAACGAAAATTCCCATGCTAAGTACAGTCATGGCTGCCAGGTCAAATTTTCGGTCAACATGTGGGCTGGTATCATAGGGAATCATCATTGGCTGTTACATGTTGCCGCCACGCTTGAACGGTGAAGTGTACCGAGCATTTTTGAGTCAAAGTCTAGCACAATTACTTGAGAATGTTCCTCTTTGCCACGGAATGTGGTTACAACATGTTGGGGAACCATGCCACTACAGTCTCATTGTGCGGGAGTACCTCGACGAGAAGCATCCAGGTAGATGGATTGGAAGAGGTGGGCCCATTGCATGGCCTGCTAGATCCCCGGATCTGAATCCCTTGGATTTTTATTTTTGGGGCAGAATGAAAGATCTGGTGTACCCCGAAAACGGTAGGCCTGTAGCCACGGAGATGGATTTGGTGGCAAGGATCATGGCTGCAAGTGATGTCGTGCGAGACGAGCTCGCTAGAATACCTGAGGAAATGACCAAACGTTTCACGGAGTGTCTTCTTCAAGGTGGCGGACACTTTCAACATCGATTGTGAAAGATCAGTTTAATAATGTGAAATTTCCGTATCACAAGAATTGTTTTTGTTCGTTTTTTCATTGTTATAAAAGTTCTTCAAATTTTAACATTTTGTTGTTATCACATAACAACTTTGTAAATTGATCACGCCTGAATGAAACGTTGGGCCGCGAGTGATACCCTCTGATTCATTTCCTTACGAGCAACCCCTGGGAACCAGAAGAAAAAAAAATCTTCAAAGCCCTCCACAGCCGTTAGGAGGAGTTTCCGACCATAAGTGTGTTACCTGAAAATGCTTGTCTGAGCAGCCCCAACATACCCGTGACGTGTTGACAGAGTTAAAGGATTCATCCTGTATATTATCGTCAAAAAACTTAAATGAGGAGTTGTTGATTGATGCCCGCTAAAAAACTGATTTCTCAGGGTTTCCCATTTGCATAGAAACTAGCTTGAAATTGTTTGAAAATCTTCGCAAAATAAAAGGTTTTCAAATATATTCCATTTTATAAACTGAGCCAGAATCACATTGAACTTCTATTTGGATGCCTAAGACATCATGGCGGGGCAAATAAAGCGCCACAACTTCTTCTGGCGGAACAAACCAAAGTTCTGAAGACATAAATTCCACTTCACGTTTATCGCGATTGTGCGATATCTCTAATGAAAGTGATATTGATGATATACAACATTATATCCCTCTCTTTAACGAGCACAACTTTCTTTCAGACTCGGGAGAAATTTCAGAATTTTCATTGAATTTTGTACACAATATTGATGGGTATGTAGTGATGCAATAGAAAAAAAAATTACAGTGTGAAATATACGGCATTGCATTGACAGAAAATCGCAATGTTGGTGGTAATATCATTAGCATGAGAAGTCGTGGAAAATTGATCCAACCATCAGCTGACGTTATCAAGAGACTCGGTAGAGTCTCGCGCCTAGTTAGATAAAAAAAAAATTTTTTTTTTCGCACTCGCCGCGCGAGACTCTGACAGAGTCTCTATACCCGAACGGCAACTGAGTGACCGTTAAGGAAATTTATGATCGTTGAATTCTTCCGTCTCGCTATGAATACGGGATTGTAATATTTATTGCAGGATGTGTCAAAGGAGAGCTCAAATTTAAGCCCTATTGCGATCAAATCGGTGGACGTAGAGCTGAGATATTAATATTCGAAGGTTTCGATGCAAGTAATTTATACGTGTCTTCGACGAGATTGCATTTTCGTCGTCTCCGTCAGTCAGTGACATCACTCACTGTGGCAAGAAACCTATGGGTATAAAGAGTATAGAGTGGCTTTCGCTAGGTAGAGAGAAGAGACCTACCAAGTATGGACGTAGCCAGATGGCGCTTTGGTTAGCTCTTTATTTTCACCAACTACAGTACGGTATCATACCAATCAGGTGGGGTATGATTTATTGTGTCTGTTACGGACGGACTTCGTCCACCGTCCAACGGTCCAGTTACCAACGGATTCCGCCGACCTGGAATCCGAATCATGGGAAAGACCGTTGGAACAGATCTCACACCTTTCCGCGGAATCAGCAGATTCCACCGAGCCGCAGAACTCTCGGAGAGCGCTCTGCGGCGAGTGAACAAGACCCTTTTCCTGAATTAGAGAATCATTGCGCGAACCGTCGTGGGCCGCACGAAGGGTCCGCGAAGGCAGTCATCGCCGAACGATCATCCGAGACAGTCCTCTCGCTGATCTTGCTAATTGTTAACCGACCAAGTTTTCATATCGCACGAATATCACAAGTCCTCATATTAGAGTCGCTTTATCAACATATTGTAAGGTCGTGGGGTAGGCCAAGCTCATGAATAAACCCAATTGATACTATTTTCTCCCGATTACTCGTCTCGAACTACAACCGAACCCGTCACTTCCTTAAAACAACTCAGAGAGTTGTACGCGCAGCTCCCCCGAACTCTGAATAATCGACGTTCTAACCGCTCGGAACGACCGTTACTACGCGAAAACAACATCCAACAACCGCGTTCGTAACAATTTGGTGCTAAGTGTGGGGTGTGCGAAAGGTGAAATTTTTATATTTTGGTGACAAAGTGAGTGGGTTAATTGATTAACCCACAAGTGTCACAACGGGAAGTGACCATAAGGATTTAACGAACCCAGAGACGGGGAACGACCAGGATACCAAAGAAACCGAAGAGAGGACGAAAGAGAATGACAATCGCCCTCTGCCTCTTCCAAGTATGGAACCTTTTTGGGTAAGTCCCGCTAGCTAGCTAGGCTAAATGCGGTGTTCGACGGGAAACGAGGGGATTCGTACTGGATGGAAGAGTTATACCGAGCCCATCCAACCCCTAACGAAACATCCGCGACTTACGGAGCCCGAATAGCGACGATTTACGAGAATCTCCGTATCGAGGTGCGAACACGAACAGACACCTCCGAAGGTGCGCGAACAGCGAAGATAGAACAAGCCGAGGAAATAGCCCTTAGAGCGTTTCGTAGAGGATTAAAAACAGACGTCGACACACGACTAGTAGCAGGGAACCCCGTGACTTTATCGGAGGCCAGGTTTCTTGTCGACAAGATCGAACGCGACCTCCAGTGGATACGCGACGCCCCGATAGGAAAAAGCGACAACGCTAGCGGCGCGCAAACACCGCTCTGGCGCGATACGAGTAAGCGGTGTAATTTCTGTAGAAATAAGGGTCATACCCAAGCCGAATGCAATACATTGGTCAGGGAAATTAGACAAAGTACGGCCCAAGGCCGCGGTAACTACAGAGGATCACGCCCTCGCGACAACCAGGTCCGACACAACGGACCCCCGGAAAACCACTGGAATCATGGGTCGGAATCGTGGAACGAGCGCTCAAACGATCCACGCAACGAACGACAGATACGAAACGGTTCTTGGCAAGACCGCGCAAACAATTCGCGAACGGACCATCAGGGTGGCTGGCACGGGCGATACCAACCACGGGGATACAACTCGGGAGCTCCGGGACGAAACGCATACGAACCGAACGCGCAGGGACAAGCCGGAAATCATAGTAAAAGTTTTCAGCGCGATTTAAACGGGAAAAGGGCTCGGCCCGACACGTCAGGACCGAGCCCGGGCGTACTCCCAAGCGCGAACATGCGACCGTGCGGCCTCAACGAGTAAACGGAATCCTAGAGATTCAAGGAAATCGGCTCGTCGCCGCCCCCGCGATCGAACTATACAGCGACGACCTCCGGAATGGACGAGCAGATTTCTTGGTAGATACTGGCGCCGAGATCTGCCTGATCAAGAGAGGAAGCGTAGCGAACGATGTACCAGTATACGCAAACGATACATGGGAATTAGTAGGAATTACGGACGGAAAATCAACGACTCACGGACGAGTCGACATTATGCTGGACGGTCGACGGTGCGAATTCCACGTCGTCGACGACAATTTTTCGATTTCACAGAGCGCCATACTAGGTTCGACATTCCATTCCAAATTTAAAGCTACAATCTCCTATAGCCAACGAACATATAGCGTAGGAAAAGACACATACCCGTTTCGAAAAGGGGAAGGTCTCACCATTCCAGCGCGAAGCAAGCACAGGGTATACGTGAGGGTCGCCAACCCAGAAATAGGAGTAGGAATGTTACCCTCGATCAACGCCGGGCCCGACATCTACATGGGGAATTGCATCGTGAACGTAGATAACGGAGTCGCGCACCTATACGCAATAAACACATCAGAGGAGGCGATCACGATAGAAGTACCGGTGTTCGAACTAACCGAATGCGAACAAATTCGAGCGGCGACCGAGGAACACGTGACCGTCGGCCTCGGTGAAGTAAACAGCGAAGGGAAAATAGCGACGGTAAACGCAACGAAGAGGAGAGACCGGACCGACGAAGTCTTCGAAATTCTTCCGCGAGAGGGGTTGAACGCAGAAGAAAACAACCACGTGAGAAAATTAATCCAAGAATATGGTCACCTGTTCTCCCTACCCGGTGACCCGCTGCCAGCGACGACTGTGCTGTCCCATCACATCCCCACCACCGACGATCTCTCAGTAAGAACGAGACAATTCCGACAGCCACCGCTACTTCGAGAGGAAATTAACCGACACGTAGCAGAAGGATTAAAGGCAGGGATAATTAAACCTTCCGCCTCCCCGTACAACTCACCCGCATGGGTAGTGCCAAAAAAGGTGGGAGCGAACGGACAGAAGCGATGGAGATTGGTCGTCGATTTTCGCGGACTAAATGAAAAAACAACGCACGACTCATACCCCCTACCGATAATAACCGACGCTCTGGACCAGCTGGGACAAGCGAAGTACTTCTCAACCTTCGACCTAAAATCGGGGTTCCACCAGATACCGATGGCCAAGGAGGATATGCACAAAACAGCATTTTCAACACCAAACGGCCACTACGAATATGCTCGTATGCCGATGGGAGTTCGGAACGGTCCCGCCACCTTCCAGAGGCTGATGGACCTGGTGCCAGCCGGACTCCAGGGAATCGAGCTCGCGGTATACCTTGACGACATCATCACTTACGCCAAGGATCTGGACGAACACGAAGTAAAGTTTCGCCGCCTGATGAAACGGATCGACGACGCGAACCTTACGTTCGCGCCGGAAAAATGTTTCCTCCTGAGAAAGGAAGCCGAATACCTCGGCCACGTCGTAGGGGAAGGGATCGTCAAACCCGATCCAAAAAAAGTCGAGGCTGTCCGAAATTACCCACCACCAAACTCTGCAAAGAAAATCAAGCAATTCATAGGGTTAGTAGGTTATTATCGTAGATTCATCAAAGGGTTCGCGAAGATAGCAGTTCCTTTACTGCGATTACTTAAGCGCAACGAAAAATTTGTATGGGGCGAAGCCCAGAAGAAAGCGTTTGAAACATTAAGAGATAAATTGTGCGAAGGGCCCATACTCCGAGGACCCGACTTTTCGAAACCGTTTATCGTCACTACGGACGCGTCAGACTACGCGATCGGGGCAATCCTCAGCCAGGGAAAGTTAGGAGAAGACCTACCGATTGCATACGCCTCGCGCACGTTGAAAGGGGCAGAAACTAGGTATAGTGTAGGAGAAAAGGAAATCTTAGCAGCGGTATACGCAACCGAACAATTTCGACCGTATTTATACGGAAACCGCTTTACTATCGTAACTGACCACCAGCCACTGAAATGGTCCAAGAATATGAAGAACCTCGCGCTACGTCTCCACCGTTTTCGGATCAAACTAGAAGATTTTGACTACGACGTCGAGTACCGATCGGGCGCACGTCAGGGGAACGCCGACGCGCTATCACGAAATCCGGTACTACGCGAGGGGGAGCGCGACCCCGACAGACCGCGGTTAGATTTCTATGAGGCGGACGAATTCCACGAAAAAACGGAGGAAGGGGATACACCCTACGTCCTCATGGTGAAGAAAAAGGAAACGGACCAAAACCGGCCGTTAAAGAAATCAAAAGGGTGGCATCAGCACGCCACCCGTAACCGATCCACAGACGGATCGGGCAGTGAAAATCCAGCGCCAAGGAAGGAGAGAGGAGTCGATGCTAAAGAAATAGAAGAAAACGGTAAGAACACGAATGATCAAGTGGGATCGGATCAAGCCGTCGAAATGACAGAATTACCACCGCGGTTCACGCGGGCACAACGGAAACGGATACGCTCGACCGATGAAACGGAAAGTGGAAATCCGGCAGCGAGGAAGGAAAAGCGGTTAAACGGGAGCGAAACAAAAGAAAGCGTCGCGGCGACCGACGCCCGACACGGTTCGGACCAGGACACCGAAATGGACGAAGAAATGCCACGCCTCGCCCGAAAACGAAGAACGCGAGCGTGGAGAACCGAGGAATTAAGTAGTGGAAGAGCAGCGCCCAGGCAAAAAAGGCGCATTCAAAGGGAAGAAATCGAACAGGTCGCCGGAACGAGCAGCGATCGAGATAAAGGGAACCCAAGCGAGGGCGGTGAAGGGTGCACCTCACCATACGGAGAGATTACAGACGGATACGTCCCCGGGACGGAAAGCGAAGAAGGCAGCAGCCGCAAAGAAGCGCCAAGGAGCAAGAAAGGAAGGAAGACGAGGAAAAGCAGTATCAACGACGCACCAAACGCGGGAGGAGCGATACCCCGTATATTCGATCCGGAAAGTGCGAGAACCGCCCAAACAGACGAGGCGACGGCACCACACGGATCCTCAACGGCAACCGCCACGGAGGATGGCGACACAGAAACGGGAAGGGAAATGCCCCGTATCGTTGACCCGATCAACACGGAAAAGAAAATCCCCCGCACAGACAAAGCGAGCGATCGGGCCCACCGATCACAACCACGACGAGGCAGGGCAAGACCGAAAATCGAACGCACGGGTCGCAGAGGAAGACCCAGGAAGGTATATCATCCGAGTCATCACCCCGACGAAACCGAACGGCCGTCACAAATATCGTCAAGATACACAAGGACGAGCGTAACCGAATCGGACGGCACAAAAAAACTCCGTGGTAACACAACAGAACCTGCCACGAAAGGTATAACGAGAAAGCCAATTAGAAAAAGACCGGAGATCATCGACCCCGGAGGATCAACAGAGGAAGGCGACGTCCAGACGACCACGCGTGATTGGGCCGGACCACGCGCGCGGTGGAGGGAAAAGGCGACACAAACATTCGAGATAAGCCGGACGAATCAGCCGGTGACCTCGACCGACGTCGCTTATCGCGCTGACGAGGCGCAAGACAGTAGAGCCGTGACGCTAGACAGACCCAATGCTAAGGCACAGCGATCCGTAGCTCCCAACCAGCTGACAAAACGCACGCAAAACGAAGAAGTTGGGCACAGACAGGACGGAGCCCGCGCGAACGAGCATACCCCAGTGGTCCGCAGTGGCGACATGAGATGCGCCGAACCACACCTACGACTCACACCGTTCAGAAACGTGACGAGCGACGGTAATTGCCTGTTCGACTCACTGATCAAACTTTGCGGGTGGCAAATGTCACCGCAAGACCTCAGAAACGCTCTGCGACAACACGATACGTTAGAACGCTGCGCGAATCCGAAGGTAGCGCGAACAATTTTAGAGAGTAAGGACGATTTCGGGGATGAAAATATACTTGAAATCTTTGCGGACTACGCGAGAGTAAATATATGCGTTCATGTAAAATACGGGTCAGACCGGGTGGAGTACAACAAATTTGTAAGTAACGAGACGGCGCCCTTCCTTCATGTACAACTGGAGAACTGGAACCACTACGTTCCGCTCCTGGTAAAAGAACCGAGGAGCACGGGCGAACGGAGTAACGCGACACCTCCTCGGGTCGCGGAGACCAACGAGCATAACAACAACTCGGACCACCGACGCAACCTGTCAGACGACGAAGACCGAGGAGCAACGGATAGCAGCGTCAGCGGTTTGGAAGACCGAGGAGAAGTACGCGAGATAGCGAGGGAAATTCCGAAAACCGTCGGGAACGGCGGAGAACCGAGGTGGCGTTGCACGGAAAACGTACCGCCGACCAAGCGTAGGGGCGATATCGTGTATTTCCTCAGAGAAGATCTCAAGAGCATCCCTCGACACGTACTAACTCTGATCGAAAAAAGATACATAGACACCAAATTTTTAAACGATCAACAACCAAGAGTTGGGCAAGTAATATATCAAAAAGCCCGGGGAACTCAGACGTACGGAGTCGTCATCAAAAAACGAAACAAGGAAGAAATCGAGGAGAAAAACATAGTAACCGCGATACAAAACCTTTACGCGCTAGCTTCCGCGAAACGAAGTAACGAGTTAAACGTTGCGATGGAGTATGAGATCATTCCGGGATACGCATGGGAAAAAGTCAAAAGGGAATTCCGCCTCGCGTTCCTAGACAGCCCCATTCGAATCACATACTGTACCAAGTATTTAATAGTGCCACCGCCGGACACGCGAAACGACCTGATTCGCGAGTATCACGCGTCGAGTCACGGGGGGCACAAAGGAGTGACGAAAACCTGCGACAAGATACGGGAAAGATATTATTGGTGGAACATGCGTCGAGACATAGGGGACGCAATCAAGAGGTGCGAGGCATGTCAAAGGACGAAACTGGAGAGGAAGAAAACGCGAATGCCCATGGTCATCACCGACATGCCCGCCGCGGCCTTCCATAAAGTAGGAGTAGATCTATGGGGGCCAAGGCCGATGTCAAGGTCAGGGAATCGGTACGCCCTAACGATTCAATGCCTGTTAACGAAATATCTGGTAGCGATCCCACTTCCGTCTGGATCAGCCCTCGACGTTGCAAAGGGATTCGCAGCTAAATTCATCACAATCTTCGGAGCGCCCCGCGTAGTACTCACCGACCAGGGTCGGGCCTTCGTGGGGGAGACGATGAAACTGTCCAAAATTTTTAAAATCAAGCAGGTACAGACGACCGCGTATCACCCGCAGTCGAACGGCAGCGTAGAGAGAAGTCACCAAGGACTCGCAGAATATCTGAAACAGAACGAAGCAACCGACCGCGATTGGGACAAGTGGCTCCCGTACGCGACAATGGCACACAACACGAGCGTGCACGAAGGAACGAGGTACACACCACACGAGCTCGTTTTCGGAATGCGAGCGCGACTTCCCTCTGCCTATCCGGAGCCCGACGAAATCTTAACCTACGATTCGTACTCCAAGAACTTGCGGAGCGCATACGAACAAAAGCGACACGCGCACGAGCGAACCTTCTAACAGCAAAAGAGCGTTCCAAGAAATACTACGATAAGAAAGCAAATTCTCAGGAATTCAAAGTAGGAGAGAGGGTTTACCTGATAAACGAACCAAGGTACGGAAAACTCGACAACGAATACACAGGGCCGTACGAAATCATCGAATTAATCGAACCATACAACCTTCGGCTAAGAATCTCTGAAACACGGACCAAGGTAGTCCACCGAAACAAAATCAAGCGCGCACACGTTTCAACCGAATAGGGAGCGCGCCAGAGACAGGGACGTAAGAGTAAAGGATATATAAAAAGCCAGAAGAGGTGAGCCACACCTCCTTTATTTAACCCAACCGGCGATCAACCCCCCGAACTAAGGCCATCGCCGACGTAGAATCGTCATTGGCGAACCGCACCGGACAAACAAGCGCGAAATCACGAACGACGGCCAGCGGCGTCCGATTCGCCGAAATCGTGACGCGAGCGAAAGGTATTGCCGAAAAACAGCACGTAGAACGGCGGATCCAAATTATTGAAAAATCCGCAATCTTCGGCATCGCGTCCCTAGGAACCCTGATCATCGCCATATTTGTCGCGAGGAGGTTCTCCCTGGGGGGGAGCCTCCTCAAACTAATACTGTGTAGAAAGATTACAGGGAAACAGGAGTCGATCGAAAACAAACGGAGCGAGGGAACAACGTTCAACCTCGCCCTGACCGACACCAGACCAACAATGGTTGCAGTGGAAGAGACGCGGGAGACACATGATCACCACCGATCGCGTCACCGCCGCCCGACCACCGAGATTCACGGAGTAGAAGAACTCCGACTGGCCTTGCCAGCCCCTCCAGAACCACCGTGCACCGCGCGAACCAAGGCCAGCGATCCGAACAGGAGTTGGGAAAGCCTAGACAGCGCATCAACACGGAAGTCATACTACCACAAAAAGGGGTAACGCAAACCCTCGGAGGGACGTCAAGTACAACGACATCCTTACGAATATCTGCTCACCATATACAGATATAACCCCTTTAGGCTATCGGGATCCGGCCAGTGGGTCCCCGACTAGTAGGGAACACCCCGCCCCTCTAGAATAAGGATTTAGATACCTATGTACCCACGACCATTTTCAATTTTTTTTTTAAACTTTCGCCTTGTTTTTGAATTGTCGATTCTTGATTTTTTTACACTTTTGTTCATTCCTCCATTTCAATTCCAACTCGCCCTCCGCGAGAGAATTGGCGACGGTGGATCGTCGCTTTTTTCACCGCCCCGGGAGTGTTACGGACGGACTTCGTCCACCGTCCAACGGTCCAGTTACCAACGGATTCCGCCGACCTGGAATCCGAATCATGGGAAAGACCGTTGGAACAGATCTCACACCTTTCCGCGGAATCAGCAGATTCCACCGAGCCGCAGAGCTCTCGGAGAGCGCTCTGCGGCGAGTGAACAAGACCCTTTTCCTGAATTAGAGAATCATTGCGCGAACCGTCGTGGGCCGCACGAAGGGTCCGCGAAGGTAGTCATCGCCGAACGATCATCCGAGACAGTCCTCTCGCTGATCTTGCTAATTGTTAACCGACCAAGTTTTCATATCGCACGAATATCGCAAGTCCTCATATTAGACTCGCTTTATCAACATATTGTAAGGTCGTGGGGTAGGCCAAGCTCATGAATGAACCCAATTGATACTATTTTCTCCCGATTACTCGTCTCGAACTACAACCGAACCCGTCACTTCCTTAAAACAACTCAGAGAGTTGTACGCGCAGCTCCCCCGAACTCTGAATAATCGACGTTCTAACCGCTCGGAACGACCGTTACTACGCGAAAACAACATCCAACAACCGCGTTCGTAACAGTGTCAATGTATTTTTGGTCGTAATTGTGCGTATAATTCAGAACAAGATCATTTGAGGTACGGTAAGATATTTTTTTTTTATGAGACAACTGTAAGTGTTTGACAACACAGAGTTGAATTGAATGATTACTACAGTCTTTAGTTATACCGTGAGTATTCGTTATGCGGGTCAGTTGGATCGGTCCGATCCCGAATTTGGCGTTTACGGCATTGCCGTTCCGCCGTTCTTTGTTCACGCTGGTTGTCTTCTGCTTCGACAGGTAGGTAAAGCGCGCGGAGTACGATTTTATGGTTAGATTGCGGTTAGGATTTTCTGTATGAAAAAATTGTTCCGATAATCTGTCCATTATTATTCGGAAAATAAATAATATTCTTGAAACAATTTAATGCAAATCAGAAGCAACTAAAGTAGCTAAGTCATGAGAATATCTATTAGCGAATCCTGTGAACGAGTGTAGAGAAGGAGAAGTTGTACCAGGCGATAGAGACAATTACAGTCATTACAATAACAGAGAGTGCTTTACATTCAGATTGCAAATTAATGTATTTAGCCACAAACGGAAACAACTTTCAAGATTATTTACGCACGCATAATAAATTTATTACTATTACATTTCAATGGAAATTATTAATTATCAGTGTAACTGATAACTGATGAACAAATGAAAAATTGTACTTACGTAATTAATCAAATTCTACAAAAAGTAGTGATATCCCCATAAAAAGCACCTCTGGTGCAAAAACCTTTCGCCTAGTTATATAAATGTGATAGTCACCCACAAACAATACATTCTTATGCCAAGAAAAAATTATACACTTATTATTTAATACAAAAATTCCTTCCTCTTAAAAAAAAAAGATTCGAAAGCAGATGCTATTGCCTAGTACCGATATCACGTTGTCTTTTTTCGAATTGACAATTGGGCTTTTCATAACACGGTATTGACAGCATTCTTGTCCTGCCACGTAGTACCATAGATATAACGATAGAGGACTGACGCCTCCACTGGTTCGCCCAAATAACATTTAAAAAAAATAATTTAAAAAAAAAAATTTGGTGGTAGTGGTACTAGGCGGGGCTTTTCTAGATAAGTACAATGTTACGGCGGTTGAACCATGTCAATAATCCTCATATGGTGATACGAAATATTGGCCCGCCTAGTACCACTACCACCAAATTTTTTTTTTTTTAATTATTTTTTAAAATGTTATTTGGGCGAACCAATGGAGGCGTCAGTCCTCTATCGTTATATCTATGGTACTACGTGGCAGGACAAGAAGGCTGTCAATACCGTGTTATGAAAAGCCCAATTGTCAATTCGAAAAAAGACAACGTGATATCGGTACTAGGCAATAGCATCTGCTTTCGAATCTTTTTTTTTACGAGGAAGGAATTTTTGTATAAAATAATAAGTGTATAATTTTTTCTTGGCATAAGAATGTATTGTTTGTGGGTGACTATCACATTTATATAACTAGGCAAAAGGTTTTTGCACCAGAGGTGCTTTTTATCGGGTTAAATCTGCCGTCGATCTGAATCAGAAATTCGGTGCGCTGTGTATCACAGTGTAACTTTCATTCAACGGAAATTCAATGAAATTCATCTTTCCAACAAAATTTCTCGTCAATTGATCAAAGATAGATTCTTTGAAACCTTGAATGTACATGCAGATGATTAATCGATCATGGAAAATCATGTTGTACACCTGCCAAGAGCAATTGTACACAAATATGTAATTTGTAAAGCACTATTACACATTGTATAGCAATTAACAGTGTCGATAAATCTGCGAGCAAGCGTCACTCATTCAATAAAATTGTTCCTCTTTAGGGATAATAAAATTATTCCAGAGAAGAACATTCCGGAAGTTTTTCGTGATTTTGGACCGACTGTTTTTCGGTGGAAAATGGTTGTATCTAGTTTCGAGTTTTTAGATCATTCAAGAGACATCTTTCAGGAGCAACGGGGTTATCAAGCAGTCTGGAAAAATAAAGAAAAACTTTAGCAAAAAATAAACTCTGTTACGAGCCGAGCGGTTGGACCTTGAAGTGTGGAAGTATGTAGGGAGCAGCGCAGGGGGTGGAAACTCCTATGTTGAACACTTGTTCTCTTAAAACGGCCATCTAGGTCAGCGTACTAAGTATGTGAACTAAAAAAGTAAGATGGCGGAGCAAAGCGCGAAGTTTGAAAACATATTATATATTGATTTTTTAGCAGAGAAAATATTTATTGGGTTTATAAACCCGATATCAAGGATTATTCAATTAAAGAAAAACATAGTATCTCAGGCTATTTTTTTTTATTTTTCAATTTTCGCTGATGAAGATGGCATACAACACATTTCTTTAACTTCTCATCAGTAAAATTCATAGTTTCCGCGGATTCTATAGCATTCTTCCATTTAGTAAACATCGCAGAATCCTTCGGAAACTTGTGAGTTGGATACAGTTGGATACTTTGATGTGGTTAAACATCCCGACACGATACAACGTATCACCATGGTATTGTACTTATTTAACTTTTTTTTTTCTAAACCACGTGGATAAGGTCATGGACCATGTACCGAGTGAAAGGTTCAATGAATTTATTATAATTGAGATTGATACAACAATATATAATACAAAACACAACTGAATACAACCGATGCCAGTGAAATTTGGTCAATCAATGGCGTCCAACGGCGTCCGAAGCGGTGTCATGACGCGCCAAACCACGTGACAAGGGTTTGTGTGCTGCCACCTAAGCCAGCGGACCGAATTTTTTGAACTAATTTAAAAGAACATGAAGTTCATATGGAGTTTCCACCCCCTGGAGCAGCGCGACGACTCCCCAAGTCGTTTTAGGAAGTGACAGGTACGATTGTGAATCAGACGAATAATTAGAGAGGGATACGGATAGTTTATTAAGATTTGACCCTATTCCACGACCTTACAATGTGTGATTAAGGTAACTCTACTCACGAGACTCGATGGTTGTGGCTAAGGTACAGTATCTCTTGATTAATAGGTTAAACGTTAAATACCAGTCTAGATGTTACCGTGTTAATTATTACGACATGACCATCTCTGGCTATTGCTAGGTGATGACTTTCTTCGCGGTACCGTCATGTAGCCCTCGAATATTCCTTAGTTCGCAAAAGGTTCTCCTTGCGTAACAAACTCCAGTATGAAAATAAAGTGATTAACGAGAAAATCGATGTCATTGTAAAATCGCGTGAGGGGCACGCTATCAATTGTTACAATATCTGACTATTAACTGTGATATATGGGTGCTCGTGCGTCAGGCAAACGCGTATGAAAAGGACAGACCGGCGGAGTGCGTGTAATCGTGTTCATGTAACAAGGAGCTGTGTGTGGCACACCTGAACTGTACAAACTACTTGAGCGCTAGCTGCGGTGCTATGCGTCACGTGCCTCATACTTTCCCTACGCCCGAATATATGTTCGTTTCAATAAACCATTGCAATCGTTTGTGTGACTCCACCGTGTTATTGACCATTCTCAGAGACATCACATCAACATTTCGAAATACAGAGTTAGTACTAGAATGTAGTACAACGTACTGCACGCGTTTTTCGCAATGATAATAATTTTCTCGTTGATTACCTCATTCTTATATTGGAATTCATTTTTTACTTGTCAGTTTGAATTGCCTTGAGGTTCAGTTCGTCGAAAAAATTTCATTTGAATTTAAAAACAAATTTTAATATTGTTTCCTGTTTCAAATGATTGTGTTGTCATCAGCTCTTGATACGTGTGCAAAATTTCAGATCAATCTGATATTTAAAAGTGTGTGAAAATCGCGTTAGAAGATTCCGTGACAAACATACAAACATGCAGGTGAAGCTAATAATAGCGTATTGATAACGCCCAGCCATAGTTTCGATACCACAAAAATTCAGATATTCGTTAAAATTCAGACCCGCAAGAATGATTATGATATTATTTGCAAGCTATATTTTTTCATCAAACACAAATTCGTGTTAGTGCGCAGTAAGTTCTACGCCGTAAGTGCTGTTGCATTGATATGGTGTATTGATATTTCTTTTGAATCCAAATGTGACAGTTGTAAATGTTGACGGAACCGATGTTTTGTAGACATTTCACAATGGTCTACACATCAAATAAGGCCGATATATCATGTTCTCTCTATAGATGTGTGGATGTTTGAAATCATGAAACTTCTAAGCACGGTAACGAAATGCGATTGTTCCTCTTGATATAGATATTCAGATCGTTCTTCTTATTAAGTCCAATATGAGCGCGTGCGAACCGTACTTTTCAATTACGTTGCACAGTTCATTTATTTGCGGTAGTACTGACTGCCATTTCGTATGCCCTAGTATTTCGTGGCAGCCAACATGTTTGATCAAGGAGTTGCCAGTTATACGAATGACATTGGTTGGAAATGAATAGACGGTGCAAGACACACCAGCAAATACGGCACGCTTGCGCTAGCGTTTGACTTCTCAGGTCCGACAATTTATAAGATTGCGATCTAATCGCATAGCCCCTAAAAATGAAGTACTCACCTGATCTGCACGCGTGAGTTCCAAAAATCCAGGTATTTCGTTGGCGAAGCTGCGAATCACGTCAATTGACGTTGTGAGAAGATTGTAAAATTGTTGGATATTTTCAGCTTCACAAATAATAGGTTCCTCAATTCTAGGCTCATGATATTCCGAATAGTTTAGATTTGCAAGGCTTGGTGTCGTGTCCAAGTGTGCTTTGACCAGGGAAGTGATAAGAGAGATGGCCGAATTTGGTGGTGATTCTTGGGGTGACTTTGACTTTGACGGCAAACGTCCACGTCTTCCCTTCAAGTCATCTGTTCTCACCACCTGTAATACGTATCGTGAGATATGTGATCCCTAGTTAGCGAAATGAAATTGCACTACTTTTTTTTGACGTCTGCATCGCCAACATGATACCTTATCAATAACATAAGTACAAATTTATTATTAGCCTACAGTCAAACTCGGGGGGGGGGGGGGGGGGGGGGGGGTCGTTGTACAGTGTAAATGGTGTTCGAGGTGCATTCCGAGCTGAAATAATATTCAGCCACACATTCTACGTCAAACTTTCGAATTACTCAAGCATCCAGTGTTGACCGTTAGATTGTGAAGCGTATTGCAATAATACATCGGTTGAATTGTTGTTACCAGTGTGACTATTGTATTTTGTGTATTCACGGCGCTAAATTGGTTGTTCGCATTTTCTGGTCACAAGACCCCTTCCCGAGTTTGTTGCGCGCAATTTTCGACTCGTAGACACGAAACTCAATTTGTTGCTCGCGTTTTTAAGTCGCGTGACTCCTCCCGGAATTTGTTGCTGGTGATTTTCGATTCCAGGTAACAGAACTCAATTTGTTGCTCGCGTTTTCAAGTCGGGAGACCCATCCCCGAATTGGTTGCCGGCGATTTTCGACCCGAAAACATGGAACTGAATTTGTTGCTCACGTTTTCCAATCACGTGACTCCTCTCAGAATTCGTTGCTGACGATTTTCGATTCAAAGATACGAAACTGAATTTGTTGCTTGTATTTTCAGGTCGCGAGACCCATCCCCGAATTCGTTGCCGGCGAATTCCGCCTGGGAAACTCGAAACTGAATTCATTTCTCACGTTTTTGAGTCGCTAGTTGCCTTCCAGCATTTGTTGCTCGCGATTTTCAACCCGAAGACACGATACTGAATATGTTCTTCACGTTTTCAAGTCGTGTGACTGCTCTCAGAATTTGTTGCCGGAGATTTTCAACTCGAAGACACGAAACTGAATTTCTTGCGCGCATTTTCAATTTGCGTGACTCCCCCCAGAATTTTTTGCTCGCGTTTTCAAGTTTCATGACCCCTACCTGAACTGGTGACTTCAGCCTTTCCTTCAAGAAGCCTTCTGTCGAGTTTGTTGCTATGGTTTCGGGCACACCAACCCTAATCCGAATCACTTGTGATTCAGCCAATGAAGGGAAATTTGTACTAGAGATGGTGGATTAAATATTAAGGTTTTTTCCATCATGTTTCATAAGATCACAGACAAGTCATCCTAGATCTTGAACTGCAATCATTCTTCGCTTGTATGAAATTCACACTAATTGATTCATACAAGTCTAATGCTCACTATATCGAAATTTGTTTTTCAAAAATGGTTTGGAAATCAAGTAACTGATTGGAAATTATTGATTCTGTCCGTATCACTGCAAAAAGTACTTACGGCAATATCTCTACAGTCGCCAATAAAAATTTGTTACCAGATGATGGGAGGAGGGGGGGAGGGGGGGGGATGCAGATTTCATTGATGTTTCTGAAGACATAATGTTCTTTGCAGCATTTTCGCCACGCAAATGCTCATTGGAGAGGGATATCTTCTTAAAATACGATTCTTGCAATGGAAATTGCAGAGAGGACACAAAGATCTTACGTAGAACGTCGGGAACAAATTCAGTTTCGTGTCTTTGAGTCGGAAATCGCAAGCAATGAATTCGGGGAGGGGTCACGTGTCTCAAAATCGGGAGCAACAAATTCAGTGAGGGGATCGCGGCTAACAAAGCAAAACAACAAGTGCTTCGAGTTCGGAAGGGGTGGTTTCCTGAAGTTGGGATTGATATATCAATCTCGTTCTCATCATCGCTTCACAGCAACAAAAGAGCACTAAGTTTTGGCTATTCATTCTCACCAAATTTGTTCAGGTGGCTTTGCTACCTTGCTGTCAAGTTGGAATTTCCAATCTATCATTGCCATCGATTCCGAAGAAGCGACTGCAGCAACAGAGTCAAGGTTGCGGTACCAAATGGGAAACAAAAGAGCACTAAATATCCGTTTTGGTTCAAATTGATTTTTTTCAAGTGATTATTCCGATTCGGTAGAGGTTTATTGAAAATTTGTCGGTGCACTTCTAATTTTAATTCATTTTGTTCATTCTATTCATTTTATCAGATTTGTCAATCAGATTGACTTCACGGGCGCCCAACAATTTCTTCCATCTAAATTCAATTAGTATGGAACTTGACAGTCTCTGATCCAAAGCGTATTAAATTCGACTACTTTCACTGTGCGAAGAGAACTGTAAAAGGATCGAATATGCGGTTCAGAGAAACTGAATGTGGCACACCTCAAAAAAAGAGTCGGTTAGCGCAAATCACAGAAGTAGTAAGCGAAACATGTCGAGAAGAAACACGCGAGGATCATGGCGAGAGCCAACGTCCGGTCGTATTTCATAGAGTGAAACGGCATAAGTTCTTAGATCAAGAGAGTGTTGAGCGAATAATAGAGGAGGCTCAGAGTTGGGGGGAGGGGAGGGGGGGGGGGGTATGTCGTTCGTTATGATATATTCGTATTTTATATTTATTTTATTTAATGATTTATATTAACTCCATTTCTCTATAATTGGCCGTTACATCTTGTATTTGAATATTTTGACAAAACGCGGATAATAAATGTATAACAGTCAAAGGATTGATTCTCATTGTTGAGTCCGGATGGAGGAACAAACCTACTCAATGCTTCTAAAAGACTACACTTATTCCCGAGCATGGAGTTTCACGACATATACACCCGACCGATGAGTTACGAAACGAATAATCGGTGATAAACAGTATCGTAAAAAGTTATCGGACGAAAAGACGAATTGATGGATTAAAAAGTCACTCGCGAATTATAGTTTATCTTGACCAAGGTGATCCATTTTATGATGAAACTATTGCCCCGTGATAAATGACTTTAAATATAATATATTCGATATCTCAATTCATATCTTATTCGTATTTCTCTTGAGAAAAACATTTTCTTCATTATTGCAGATGACCAATGTCTGAAGGGATAGTAACCGTGTTTAGGGGTGGTTAACGCGAAATCCTTGAATACTTCAACTTATTCACTCCACTTCACCGCCCAGAAGATTTATTTTTCAATTTTCAAGTCAATATTCGAATCGATACAACGAAAATATCTTCGAAAAATGTGGTTTTTCCGGTATAAAAAATAGGGGTTGCAACCCTCGTGGCCATAACAATGTCTCGTAGCTTCGCGTCGCCGCGAAGAGCATTTTCCAATCGGTTCCGTCGCGGAATACCAATTAGAAGCAGAGATATTTCGAAAAAAGACTTTTTAAGAGTGAACTTTGAGGGTAGATTTCACCCCCTAAACGTGCTTAAGAGCACACATAAAAAAATACGTGTCTCTTATTTTTCGATGTTCTACAACATATATCAAGATCATCGAAATCGGCGAGTTCGGGTTCGAAAGGTTTCCTTGTAAGAGACATAAGTTTTAGAGTTTCGAGGGGGACATTTGATGCGTGCATAAGCTTTCAAGGTCATACTTGCAAGTTGGAGACACAAAAAGCTTTTTCCTCCAAAGGAAATCGTATTTTCCACGCCATAGAAACTTGTTTGCCTTAACGAGTTGTTCTCAAACACCTCATCGTTCATATCAATTGCTTCGATTTTCTTCGGAGATTGCGACGAAGATAAGTTCGGGTATCAAACCGCAGATTCAGACTTTCTTGGCGTAACCCAGGATGCACCACGTAGAGGTGAATTCTGCTCGCATTCCTTGCGCTCAAAAGAACGAGAAGAAATTGCGCTGACCTGTATGGAGGTTCACGCACTCATGAGTTCATGAGTTATTTAATGTTCACATCGTTGACATCTTCATGGCATTTTTTGAGTGAAATCGAAAGAACTGACGTGAATGATGAGGTGTTTGAGAACAACTTACCAAAGCGAACAAGTTTCTTCGGATAGGAAAATGCCATTGCCATCCATAAGAAGGCTCCTTGTAATCGCAGCTTACAAGCATGACCCTGAAAACTGCAAAAAATGCATGCGTTCAATGTCCTCCTTGAAACCCTACAGCTTATGTTTCAAAAAATGTGTTTTACTTGCCCCCCTCAAGGATGAAATCCTTGACTTCAAATCTCAAGGAATCCAGTTGGAATCTTTACCCAGAGTATTTTTTCAAAATCATTCTTCATCTAATTGATGAACCATTGCAATAAAAATAATGTATTTACATCCAAACAGTTTCGAACACGACGAGAACAAAGAACCCAAAGATAAAAATCAAATAATCATTTATAAATGATATTCGATACACAGTATGAATTTTTTTCAGTCATAATGTATTCAAAATAAAAGGAAGAAATGCAGGTAAGCATATTGAATGAAAATTTGTTATGAAATCGTGTTGTTGTATGTGATTTATTTTTAAATAAATTCATTCAATACATTCATGATAATCATATTTTCAGGAAATCACAACTGACGAAAAAAAATTATTTTCATACTGTTGGTCATTTTTGGTTCTGTTATGTTGATGATAATTCAGACAGTAAGAATTTGACAAACAGGCGGAGGTATTGATGTAATCTCCCACAGTTGTGACTTGATTGTTGCACTTCGGGCAGCGACAGTTTCACTATTATCCTCTGACACACGATGCGCCACTATAGTGGCTCATTTCAGTGGTTCTCATTACTCACCGTTTGGATTGAATAATCGTTTTTAGATGTTTTGTTCAGCGCTTGTTGTGCCTTAATAACGTTTCATAACAGTTCTTACATTATGCAGACAGCATATACACTCTATGAACTTACCACGCCTGTGTCAAGTATATGAACTGAAACTTTTTCAATATGCCGATCCATATCTTCATGATTCTTCAGATTCTTTTACTTCAATATGTTGCTTGAAAATAGGAAACGAAAAACAATTTTTTACGATCCAGAAACAGGTTCGAAGAGTATTGAGAGATTCCAATACCTCTCTGCTCATTGTGTGTATGAGTGTGTGTGTGTGGGGGGGGGGGGGGGGGGGGGGGGCAAGGGACAATTTGATGTTATATATTCGTACGCTCCTTCAACTGCTTTTCAGCCTCTAGATGAGAAGGCTCATAAAACTTCCTTCCTTCCTTCCCTACGGATCCAACAAAGAAAATGAGAAACGCAATATATCTTCGTTGGTATGTGTTATTAAGGTTTTTCTGTTGTGACTTGTACGGTACATTTTAGAGTGCACTGATAATATAAAAGATTCAAACGACCGTAAAACATTTCCGATCGTTTTAGATTTCAGAAATAAACATTTTCACGTCAGATAGGTAATTTGGGACATCTAAAACAAGTATATACTTTTTAATCCCTGGCGGACGCATGCGGATTCTTGCGTGCAGACAAAATTCAACCGGTAAATAATGCGCTCACGCGCCAGTGGTGCTCGGCTATAATGAACTCCGCATGAAGTACGTGTAAATAAAATTTAAATTATTATTATTTATTATGAGAAATATGATTATTTTTGTGATGTATTCGCTACGGTTAATACAACCATAACAATGTAGAGCGGACTGGAACGCCGAGTTGACCGTATACTAGTTAGTTATGTACCGACACGGTTAGAGTACGGTCACCCGGACTCAGCTTATGTTTGTTATTGTAATAAATGATTACTGTTAATTACTACAAGCCATCTAGTTCATCTCCAAGTTCCCGCCCCAAGCATAGTGAACCGTGCAGGTCAAGGACATAACAATTTTATAGGTGGCTTCAGTCATTGAATTATATGGATGTCTCCGTAGGGAAGAGCTGCTGAATATGATTTCGAACGACATCACGCAAGAGGGTTCAACTTATCGTAATCATATTCTGAACTCAAAAACTGGTGCTCCCAAGACTTTTTTACAACTAAAATGATTTTTATTGTAGAAAAGTACATTACTCTACGTCCTCCAGGCATGGCCAAATTCTTTGTACAGTATAGAAATGGGATATGCACTCATAAGGTGGAGTCTACTCTGTATTTATATTAAATTGACAAAAAAATATTGTTAGACTTGAAATTAAAATTTTCATAATGTTGGTAGAGGAAAACTAGGATATATTCTAAGAGATGTGGCTGATTTTTTGGGCTGACCAAATGCTTCAGAATATACGAAACATGTTATCTGCAGGACTTCAGCAACGTCAATCATTGATCAACGTGACATGGTGTATGAAAAGGCAGTACTGTAGCAGAAAGTTATCTGAATGACTCTACAAGAAGTGAAATGGGTATAAGTGAAAAAATCTCATTTGCCAATAGTTTGAATAAAAATAAAATATTGCGTGAAAGCAATACCAATCAAATACCCTCGACTATTACAAAGTCGAAGTCTTTCATTAAGAATAATCGAATTGTTGGTCAAAGCAAACAAGGATTGCTACGTCATGAACCTTTTATTGCCTGGCAAAAAGTAGAATCACTGACGCAAGTAGAAATTGATGAATTGGCCAAAATTATCCAACAAGAGTTGCAAGAAGTTGTCGAAAGTGATTTCCTTTTGGAAAATCAAGAGTTTGAGACACCTTCATAAAACAGTCAGTTTCGTGATGATCTTGACGACATTAAAATAATTATACAGCAAGAATTATGAGAAGTCGTTTCAACGGAGTTTTTATCTCCTTCAGAAAATACAATTTCGGAAAATAAAAACCAAAAAGATAATAATCAGCTTATATCTGAAATCCATGATATTTCTTAAAAAGAACTTGAAGAAGTTGCAGAAACAGACTTTTTCGGAAATAAAATTGAAATCAGGCCAATTTATGTATTTGAAAACTGTAACATTACATTTAATTACCAGTGGTCATTTTAATTCTAATCATTTGATAGTATTACGATAGATAACTTGGTCAAGAATTTACTTGTAATTACTATATTAATATAGTTATATACGTTGATATGAAAATTCAATGCAAGAAATGTAAGATTACTCGTGAAGTGATCAGACTACCAAGAAGTCTATAAAGAAATAGTATTTTTTAAAAAGAGTTATTTCTCAATGAAGTTTAAATATGTCATAGTCAAAGTTTAAACTGAAGTTTGAAGATGTTATTGTTTCTTATTATATCATTGAGTAATTACTAATGTGATGTGATGAAATTAGAATAATATGTCATAAAAAATGTAATATTTGTGTATTTTTGCGAAGTATGCTACTTATTTACTGATCAAGTGCCCCTCACACCTAAAAATCCACATACGTCCACCATGGAATGAAAATTTTTTCAAGCACCATGGCCGAAACAAGCGCAAATTGGTTTTCGGCCGATGTTTATTGGTACGGGATAGTATAAAGCCTCGGCACAGATTTGGATTCGGATTTGCATAGACTCGAATAGCGGTTCGGGGGCGCCCGTCTCTCGGCTAGGGCGCTGGTGTTGCTGAGCCCGTCACTGGATTCTTACGGAAGTGTGAGCGTTAACGCGGATCCAACGGATACACCGGCTCCGGGACCGCAGGTGGGTGTTGGTTTTATAAACATATCGATATGAATAAAGTTTGAAGTGAAACTAAGCCGATCGTGCATTATTGGGTGTGGAAACAAACATCTCCGGTATGTGGAATACGCGAGTCGTCCTGAAACATTTCAATCGTAGCCGAAAGCGTTGCGTCAGACAAACAGAACATCACAGAAATTGCAGCGGCAGGCTTCTATCACACGGAAAACCGAGAGCGAACCATATCCGATTATTGTGGTGGCATTCTGAAAAATTGGAAACCCGAAAATCATCCTTGGATAGAACAGTTGCAATGATTTTCGGCATGTCAACATTTATTGAGCGTAACGCGAGGTGATCTTGAATTTTTCAACGAATACCACACAGATGTATCGAATTTCGAAAATGAAATAAACACACAACGAACGTATTTTTGAGTCGATCTTCATTTCGGGCCCCGTCTTTTCGCTGTTTGACACTCGCCACACATAGGTTACACGAAAGAACAAAACGACAAAAAAATATGCGATTTGTTGCCAATAACAAACCTAGGGAGGGCTAATCATTAGTAATCAGCCTGCGTAATATGTATCAGATAGTTAATATACGTTGGTCGAGAAGGAAGAATGTAATTTGATAGCTGCAACGTAGAATCATCGGAAGTACGAGCATGTCATAATATTCAAGGGTATCGATCGGCGATAATTCCAAAAACTTTTCTATTCTGGAAAAAAATTCTGAGAATCGCAAGCGAGATCATGGTCATGCGCAGCCGCATATTAGGAACTTCTGGAAGGGACTTGTATTTTTTGCACGCTGGTGAAAGCTTCTGAAATAAGTTAAAGTCTCAGCCAAAGTCCTTCATTGCATCATCATGAGGGTTCGCATCGTGGCTATAGTCTCACGTTACATCAACAAAAACGTTTGACTCTATCGGAATTGTTATTGACCTTGACAGATCGAAAAATTTCAAGAGCAGTTCTTTGATTAGAAGTGATTTTAAGTCTTAAAATGCTTTTTCATGTTCCTTGCTTCAATGCCACTTAACGTACTTTTTTCTCCTTCTTTAACAATTTCCTCAATGATGCTGTTAGTCTTAAAAGATTTGGACCGACAGTACGTATCATACTTACCGCGAGCTACAGTATAAATGAAGGTAATGTTAGCTAGATAAATAAAAAATGTGTGGTGGGAATTGAATATCAGTGTTTGTTTCTGTAATTTGAGTTAAAATGTTGAAGATCTTATGCCTAAGAGTATGCTACCTATATTACCCACTTGTATTCATTTTCTTCTGAACCCTTTTCGAAGTGAATATCTGTCTACAAATGGAATCAATACGAGCTGCATTTTCTTGTCAATTGTTACTGGTCGATTTAACATTTAAAATAACAGATAATCACGCGAAAAAATACATTATTCGAATATTTATCCAAGGAATATGAGCCTGGCGGTTGAGGTTCTACTGGAAATCGGCGTCCAAGTGTTTTCGACAATGATACTGCTACAAGTAGTTCTTGCACTACTTCGTCCACATGTGGATTATCATACGGAATATAACGCTGAAATCGATAATGATTTGAAGTTCAAATTGTTCTAATCTCCTTGAATGCCAGGAAAGATACTCGAGTTTCGAGTGAGTGACGATAGAAGAAAGCAAAAAGTTCATATGCGATGGTTTGAACGCTCCTTGTGGTTGATTCATACGAGTAGAAGAAAACAAGATACTGTATGTAAATAATGTATATTGTTCGTCGAGATTGCGCACGTGAAGGCTCCCATCGGCAGCTGAAATTCGTAGCTTCTCAACCACTCACTCAATAAAAAGATGCTGTATATGATTTCGAACATCACAGTGGAAGCCAGTACCAGAAATATTCTGTATTAATGACTGATAATTGCATGAAGGTGTATGTTGAGTATCAACCAAATGGAATGCGTTAGATTGAAAGCAGATATTTGTCGCAAATGGCTGGAAACCGGAAACGCTTCGGATCGATTATTAAAACAATCAAATTTCTTGGATGTCCGGAATTAACTTTGAGGAGAGGTATATGCGACTCAGGCCCAATGGAAATCAATGATCTTGAGCTGAACACCAATGATAGAAGCCTTCGTGCTATCTCACGGATGAGAAGTAGGTGTAGAGACTTAAATCAAATGAAGCACAAAGAAAATATGACCATGACGCTACCTACCGATTGTACAAAATAAACTCATTGCGATTCGTAATGAAATAATCCAGAAAAAATTGTGTGATGATTGAATTCTGCGGAATTTTTTTTTCAATCTTTGTTGACAAAACTACTGATGTTTCTTGATGAGAACAGATGTTCAATCATGTAGGATATGCCGAAACAAAAGAAAATGGGTCCATTTTCCGTGAAGATTATCAACTTCTGTGAACAATTGAGAATACGAAAGAAAAGTATTGACCTGATTGAATCCTATCAGAACTGAAATCCTTGGGAACAGATTGTAAATATTGAATCGGATAATTGATTCAGAATCTGATGAACTTTCTAAGAATGCATAGAATTCCCACAGTACTGTGAACGAGAAAATGAAAATTCCGCGAATCTGTCGCGTCAGGAGCATCGGGCAAACTGGAACACGAAGGATAGTGAAACTCATTCGAAAATTACTATTATGATTCGAATTTCGGATAATTTCATTGATCAGCTTCAGTCAAGATCCAAAATCATAAATCCACATTATCATCTCTCAACATTCTGATTTCGCCTGTATGTTGAAAAGAACGAATCGATCGTAATTATCAAGAAAAATACTTCAAGCTCTATGAAAATATTCGGAACGGGGCTTTGTAAGAGCTGAATTAGACATGTGACGGATAAAATGGTTGAAAGAATCTGCACAAGATCAACCAACATAAAGCCTTCGGAGAATGCAACCAGGCCTCATTTCCCAACATTCACAAGCTTTCAAAGATCTTGGCGACATTGCCTGCTCCCGCATGTCATCCCCCCCACCCCCGTCTCCAGGAGGACTCTCCCTTCTCTCCTCTGAAACTCCTTGAAATTCATTTGAGAAATTCCACAGGCCTGAAAAGACTAAAAGATTTAGCGCTAATACATATACATTATCTATTATCCCTATTTCCTGCTTAAAGCCCGTGTGGTCTTGCAGAATCATTCTCTTTATCTCCATCTCCTTCTCCAGCCGCCCTGTCGGTACCGACGGATATATTTCATATAATGTCGGCATCAGCGTCACTCCTCTGTACTCCCTTAACGTTTTTTCTGTCTCTCTTTTACAATCGATGCTATCCACCCGTTTTTCCATTCCGCCGGCCATCCTTTTTTCCTCCAGACTCCGTTGCACGCCCTCCATACCCATTCCACCATCTCTTTCCCTGCATATTTCCACACCTCGTTTACCTTCCCCCCTGAATGCTTTGCCGTCCTTTTGTTTGGCTACCGCTCTTCTGATGTCCTCTTTTCCTATGTCCTCTTCCCCTCTCCAACTTCTTCACCCTTCCTCCGGAGATCTCATAAAATGTTCCTTCCATTCCTCTTTCTGTATGCAGTCATTCACTCGCCCTTCCTCTTTCCTCTCCCTATTTACTATTGTCTATACGTTGGTCTCCGTTCTTGCTCTTTCTGCCTCCTTCGAGAACCTGTCGCTTTTTTCCTCCTGTCTTCCTCGCACAACCTGTTGTACTCGCTTTTCCACTTGCTGTACTCCTGTCTCGTTTTCGTCCACTATCTCGATTACCTTAGTCCTCTTCTCACTTCTTTTTTTTTCTCTAGTTTCATTTTCCCACCATCCCCTCCATTCCCATATCCCTCTTTTTTCCTTTCCATTTTCCCTTTTTCTAGAGCTCCCCTTATCTCCTTGGTCATTTCTTCCATTTCGTCCCTCACCCTCCTTTCTTCTGCCTGTATCCATTCAAGTTCACCTCGAAACCCCCCCCTACCCTTCCTTGTCCAGTCCCCTCGTACTATTCTCGGTATCTTCTCCTTCTTTCTTCTTCTCTCTTACTCTCTGTTTTGTCGTATTGTCCAGACCACCGCTTGGTGGTCCGACTCTACCTTTTGTCTTATCTCCAAAGTCTCTACTCTTTCCTTTGCTTCTCTTGCCCCCAGCGCGTAGTCTATGACCGTATCCGCCTTTCGGCCCATATATGTGAACTCGCTGCTTCCATCTCTCCTCGTACTTCTATTCTTCATCACCCACCCCATCTCCTCTATACCCCTTAGCGGTACTCCTCCTTCGCCGTCAACCTTTTTGTCCCTTGACTTTCTCCTCCACTTGCTTTCCTCTGCTCTGTCCCTTTCCCTCCAGCACCCTCCGCCCTCCCCTCCCGTCCTCGCGTTGGAGTCCCGCCCTGCTATAATCATCACCCCCTTCTGTTCTGCCTGTTCGTATGACTTCAATGGCTCCGTCTTCTGCCCATATCTCGGTTCACATATACTCCTACTACTCCCCACCGTTCCTTTCCTACCCTCACTCTTATCCCCAATTATTCTTCTTTCCTCCGCCCCTCCTTCCTGTCCTGCTCCTACCATTGCCTTCCTTCCTCCCACTATTATGCCCCTTATTTCCCCTTCACCCCACCCCCCTTCCAGATTTTTCTTTTTGCATACTGCGTTCTCTACTCATACCCCTTCGATAGTTTCGACTGTATTTTTCCCACCATTTCTCTTCCATCTACATTTCTGTCAGTACCATCACCTTCGAATCCCCTGATTCTTTTCCAAAGTTTACATCTTCCTTCACCAACCCGGCCACATTCAAGTAACCTTTTCTCCATATAACCCCCTCCTTCCTTTTTTCCTCCCCTCTTGCTCCCCCTGCTTCCCTCTCGTCATTGCTCTCCTGGTTTTTCTTCCATCACGGTGTGTGTTACCCTTACTCCCCACTCTTTCGTCTCTTCCTCTTCTCCCTGCCCCGCCCCTTTTCTTTTTCTTGCTGATCCCCTTGTTCTCTGCCCCCGTCGGTTGCCCCTCCAATCTTTCTCATCCTGCCTCCTGCCCTCCCTCAGCTCCTCGTGCTGCTCGTCCCACCGCCACATTGCACCATTTATCCATATCTTGCCGTACCCTACTCTAACCACCTTTCCTTCTCTCTCCACCTGTTACTCTATCTCTAGTAGCTTCTACTGCATCTCCCTTTCCCCACACGTCGAGTCATCTTGTTTCCTCTTCCTTCTGCCCCTCAGGTTCCTTTTTCCTTTCATTACTGCTATTTTTGTCCTATGCTCCCAAGCTCTACTATCATCACGCTTTCTTTCTCTACGTCTTCCTGCCTCACCTTCTGTTTATTTTTATTCTCACCCCAGTCGCTTCGATCCTTTTCTTTGTACTAGCTCTCGTCTTTCTTTCCCCCATTCTCATTCCTTTATTTACCAGATTCTTCTTCCTTACCTCTGTTTTTTCGCTTTTATATTCCTTTCGACTGCCTTAATCTCCTGCTCCAGTCACGCACTTTCCCACTTTCTTCCCCCTTCCTTCTATCTTCCTAGCTTTATCCTTTTCAGCTTCCACTCCAACTCTTTGGTCTCTTTCTCCCCTGTTCCTGCGTTCTTTCCCATCTCTTCTACTCTTTCTTCTATCGCCTCCACTCTCCTTTATCTCCCTGTTCCAATCTGCCCACTTTTTCTTCCTGAGCCTCATTTCCCTCCTTTGTTTCGTTAGTTCCTCTCTCAACTCAGCGTTCATTTTCTACACTTCGCCCCTCATCCCCAGTACCTGCCTTTCTACTTTGTTTGTCTTCACTCTCATTTCCACCTGATCTGCAAGAGTAGCGTCCGTATATCTTCTCTCTTCTTCTCTGGCGATCTGCCCGTCTTTCTGCTTTCCCTGAATATCCTGCTCTCCCTCAACTTACATCCCTATGCCCCCACCCCCCTCCCCCGTTCCTCGTTTTACTCTGCTCGCTTACTTCCAATCAGATAATCTAATGACCCACACTTCTCCCCGATCAGCGTCGCAATCGTCATTCCCTTCCCTGTCCCTCCTCTCCCTCGCTGTATCTCCTGCTGTCTTCCCGCCTTGTACCATACTTTTCGTTCGCCTGTCTATCCGCAAACCTCTACTCTGCTCCTCTGCCTACTCTTTTCTCCCTCACCCACTCCCTACCGTCTTACCTATCTTCCTGCTTATCTCCATACTCATTCGCGCTCTACCTTTCCTACTCCTCTTCTACCGGTCACTACTTTTTGTCTTTGTATCCGTCAGATGTCGATCAGTCTCTCCTGCATCATGACTGTCGCTCGTTTCCTGGCCTTTGAACCTAACCGTCTTACGCTTGCTCCCGAACCTTTCCCGCTATTCTCGATCACTCTCCCCATATCTCTTTGCCTCCTCACTTCCTTGTCGCCGTTTCTCTTTGTCCCACTCGCTCTTTATTTATTTTTGCACTTTGAATTTCCCACAAGAAACTCGCTTCTTGCACGCACTCCTCACACAGGCTCGCACCTCCTCACTCTGGAAGCTGATGTGCGATACTGATTCTCGGTATATAAAGCTGAAATAAACTAATAAAATAATTGGTGTCGGCTCACCTAATGCACAAGTCCATAGAAACCGATTGTTGATTGACTCTCTTCACGTGATCTGTCTATAGTGAAGAATTATATGGCACAGTGTCAGGACGTAATGATCATAGAAACTGTTCTATCTGTTGTTGGTTTTATCATGCTCATTTGATGGTCTTTCGCTGATGACTCTTGACGCGAGTGATATTTTTCAACTTTGGAGGTCTAGTTTTGTAAATTTTGCAAAGACCTACAAAAGAGTACTGATTCTATTCATGTCAAGATGAAATCCGACCGAATATTGACGAAAAATCGGAATTCCACTAGTAAATCGTATGAATCAAACAAACATCTAGTGCACATCGGAGGGGTTGTTCGTTTTTGACCAGTGTGTTAATTCATCGGGGTGTTAGTGTCGTTCGGCACGTGACTAGGATTTTTCTGATTCGGTAAACTTTGACCGCATTGTTAATTTAACGCACTGTTTTCTGTCCCACTCTTCTTTGCGGAATTACCTAACTACTTGTTGAAGAATCTCGTACCCTCGTTTTCCAAAACATTTTTGGCTACTCGTTCTTCCTACGACACAGCCGAAGACCACCCAGGAAATTTCACCTGTGGAAGAATCTTGTGTTTGTTTTTGATGAGAACATTTTCTGAGAAACTCGGTTTTTACTGCCAACCGGAGTCCGCCTGGAAAGTTTCTCGAACACGCGTGTTCTATCATCGGGTCTTTTCCACGCAGAAAATTCCAACCGTATTTTTTTTCCTCGCACTTCATCTGAATCTTAGCATTTTTCGCAGCTCAATTTATGTGCGTCTTGTTGAACACCAGCGGAATTTCTGATCCCTATAAAAATTCTACCGCCGCACGGCGGTTACCGCCCGTGTTGATTATCAGCGGTATTTTTGCATGTATAGACCAAATCCCATACAATTTCTACCGCTGTGCACTGTTCACCGCACATGTTTTATTACCAGTTTTTTCCCACGCATAAAATTTCAACCGGATGTTTTTTTCCGCGCTTTATCTGAATCTTAAGATTTCTTGTAGCTCAATTCATGTGCGTCTCGATGAATATGAGTGGTATTCCTGCATGTATAGGTCTAATTTCCATGAAATCTTTACCGCCGCGCTGCGTTCACCACCCGTGTTTGATCACCGGGTTTTTCCATGCAGAAATTTTCAACCGCATGTTTCTCCCTTGCGCTTTATTGTAAATCTTGAGATCTTCCACAATGCAGTTTATGTACGTCTTGTCGATTACCAGCGGTGTTTCTGACTGTATAGGTGTGATATTCATAAAATTTGTACCGCTGCGCGGCGTTTATCGCACGCGCTTGATTTCCGGGCTTTCCCTCTCACAGAAAATTCCAGCGGGTGTGCTTTCCTCGCACTCCATGTGAAATTTTACGATTTTCCGCATGAAAAAAAATCGGCGATCGCCGCACGTGTAAGGTCACCCAATCAATCACCAGCGGTATTATGTGAAAAGGTTTTCTGAATTTGAAAGTTTGCACCTGAACGCCTGCAAATTCGTTTATTCTGATCTGCATGCGGAGGGAATGGAGGGGGGGGGGGGGAGGTGAGGAACTGTTGGGCACCAGACAGATCATACCCCCTCTAAGAAACGCCTAATTTGGTGGGATGCGGGAAATTTCAACCGGACGTCTTTTCCAGGCAGAAAATTGATAAGTATGCTATCCAAACTGAATGTCATGCGTAGTCAAAGATTCTTATTCGGAACAACTCGGTAGTTATGCAGCTAGAGAAACCCATCTGCGAATTCGGGAATTTTCACAAAATGACCTGAAAAATACAATGATTTTCTGATGTCGTGTTGCTGGACACCCGAAATGCCTGGATAGGTATACCCGGACATATCAGCCTGCACTCGATAAAAACCATATCAGGAACTCGAAATAAGAATGTCTGCATTATTGCAGATAGCCAACCAACACCCAGGAGACAATCGCGGCGTATTGCACGGGAGTTTAGTTAGCGAATGTGAGCCGGCGGTCAACAATTTTGCAATGAAAAACATGATACGAAAAAGCTGAGTGGTAAAACGCATCGATGAATAGAAAAACTGAAAAGCTGACGAGTGAATTTGTGACGATTCCCGCATTCCAGTATGGGATTGAAATTAGCAACAGGGGCAGCAACATGTATCACCAAAGCTGGCAACGAAGCACGAGGCCTAAATTTCCGAAAAGAATGGAGAACAGCCATGTCAATCACGGCGCTTGTGATGTGCTAACTCGCCGCTGCTCAGACTGCACGAAAGGGTATACAGAACAGTGATGAGCCAACTTATACATTACAGATTCGGGAGATAATAGCAGATTATGTCTCAAGTTGCAACAAGCGCATAAAGGAAACAAGGGGAATAAAAGGGAGATGTGTGTATCATAGGAGAAAGTATTTGGGAGTTGACCTCGTCTCGCCCAATGGAATAATAAAATCACTCCCCGCAATCCTACCATTCATCGTCATTGGTATGACCCCACTGGAAAAGCATGTTTAACAATGCGGAATGAGCTCAATCGCCCTCAGGCATCCGTGCAAACGGGTAGAGATATCAGCCCACCATCGAAATATCATATTGATAGAATATTCGGATGAAATATTGAGGTGGGATATTGTTTGTGAATGTGGATGAAAAGTAGTGGCAGATGGTGTTCTTGGATCCGACAAGTTTCTACAATTTTGTCATTTGTTGCATGCTAATCTCAGTTTTCTAAAACTATTAGGAATGCACTCACTATTTCATGATAGTGGTGAGGTTGCATTCAGTCAATTATATGTTATCTTTCGAATCCTAATTCAACCAAGAACGTTGTAGTGCCGATTCAAAAAACATATCTCAGTCATTTCCGAATAAATGGTTTGGCGAAAACTGTGCACATAAAATTCGTGGTGCGGAATGTCATTACGACAGTGAGGTACATAATGTGATCACGTAGGATTTAACATTTTCAATCATAATTCATTCCAAGCTGTGGAGGAAAGGAGCGTTGCAAACCGAAGAATGTGAAGAAGACTATACGAAACCTACTTCTTTAACCATGCCAACCATTAGACATTTCTGGAAGCGGCAGAATTGGCAGCGATTCCGACGACGTTTATCGACAGGGCATGCTTTGTCAGCAAGGCAGACGTACTTTGAGCCTTTCTGCACGGTCCTTTTGAAAAATCCTTTGCAACCCTCGCACGTTCGAACACCATAGTGTTGGCAGGCAGCGGTATCACCACACACCGCACACAATTGACTGGGACTCAGCGGTGCACTGTCTCCCGTCCTTGATGATACTGGACCAATAGAGTGTTTCACCCGTGGCATCAGTGACTCCTGGCTGCTGTTGTGACATATTATTGAAAGTTTTGTTAGGAGCATAGACGCCGACGAAATTTCAAATTGAAAGAACTTATATTTAAGAGCGGTTTATTTCATGAATACGTTGCTATTTGTCATTTTCATCTGACAGCCTTAATACGATTGGCAAACAAGGTTTCCGATAATATATGGTCTGATAAAAAATGCGACGAGTCGGATACGTTTGAGGAAGTCGAGGGTTCAATGGAGTCGAACAAATGATTATGAGATACACATGTAGAAGGTTCAATAAGATGTTGACCACATTTCACAACTGTACGATAGGTAATTAACGTGACTCCACTCAGGGTAAGGCGCGGTCATGTGGACATTAGACTGTCGTATGTTAATCGTTAGGCAGAGAGTGCCAAGCAATCAACTGTCGGTATTGACCACTGAAAAGAAATACAATTAAAACGCTAACGCCCGTGGTGTGAGCAGTGAATTCGCGACCCAACAAAAATAGCTCCGTCGAGTATCTTACAAGGAAACCTTTCGAACCCGAACTCACCGATTTCGATGATCTTGATATATGTTGTAGAACATCGAAAAATAAGAGACACGTATTTTTTATACGTGCTCTTAAGCCCGTTTAGGGGTGAAATCTACCCTCAAAGTTCACTCTTAAAAAGTCTTTTTTCGAAATATCTCTGCTTCTAATTGGTATTTCGCGACGGAACCAAGTGGAAAATGCTCTTTGTGGCGACGCGAAGCTACTAGACATTGTTATGCCCACGAGGGTTGCAACCCCTATTTTTTATACTGGAAAAACCACATTTTTCGAAGATATTTTCGTTGTACTGATTCGAATATTGACTTGAAAATTGAAAAATAAATATTCTGAGTTGTGAAATGAAGTAAATAAGTTGACGTGTTCGAGGATTTCGCGTTAACCACCCCCAAACACGGTTACTACCCCTTCAGACATTGGTCATCTGCAATAATGAAGAAAATGTTTTTCTCAAGAGAAATACGAATAAGATATGTTTTGAGAGACACGTATTTTGTTATATGTGCTCTTAAGCACGTTTAGGGGGTCAAATCTACCATCAAAGTTCACTCTTGAAAAGACTTTTTCCGATATATCTCTGCTTCTAATTGGTATTCCGTGGCTATGATATTGCTATGAATAGATGCGGCTGGTGTAAGAAATCATTATGTTTCAAACATTTCTATGAAGATTACCATCATTGTCATGAATTTATAGAATAATACACTTCAAATTGAGAATTTGAAAAATATTCATCCGCTATAGAATTAGTTCTAGTTTTTTGTATTGAAGTTTTCTGGGTCAATACATATGCAGCTGAACCTGATTTCCATGATTGTTGAAATAAAAAATCGCAAATGAGACCTGTGAGCACTTTACTCTGAAAAAACCAAATTGATTTCGAATATTTTGAGTATTTTTATATGTACATAATATGAACACGATTTTCCGAAGTTGATAACTTCTTGATTACCACGAACAGCATTCTGTACAATGATTTGTTGGTGCTTCAACAGGATCAGGAAAATGATGCTGTATTGTATCTTCAACTATTTTTGCTGCGTGATCTTTGTACTGTTCTTGAAAATGTAATGTCTCTCCAATAATCATATCTACGTCATTGAAATCATTTGTGGCACTTATCAGTATATCTTTAATCAATTCTGCTAACTCCATTTCTCTATGATTGGCCGTTCCATCTTGTATTTGAATATTTTGAAAAAACGCGGATAATAAATGTATAACAGTCAAAGGATTGATTCTCATTGTTGAGTCCGGATGGAGGAACAAACCTACTCAATGCTTCTAAAAGACTACACTTATTCCCGAGCATGGAGTTTCACGACATACATACCCGACCGATGAGTTACCAAACGAATAATCGGTGATAAACAGTATCGTAAAAAATTATCGGGCGAAAAGACGAATTGATGGATTAAAAAGTCACTCGTGAATTATAGTTTATCTTGACCAAGGTGATCCATTTCATGATGAAATTATTGCCTCGTGATAAATGACTTTAAATATAAGATATTCGATATCTCAATTCATATCTTATTCGTATTTCTCTTGAGAAAAACATTTTCTTCATTATTGCAGATGACCAATGTCTGAAGGGATAGTAACCGTGTTTGGGGGTGGTTAACGCGAAATCCTCGAACACGTCAACTTATTTACTTCATTTCACAACTCAGAATATTTATTTTTCAATTTTCAAGTCAATATTCGAATCAGTACAACGAAAATATCTTCGAAAAATGTGGTTTTTCCAGTATAAAAAATAGGGGTTGCAACCCTCGTGGGCATAACAATGTCTAGTAGCTTTGCGTCGCTGCAAAGAGCATTTTCCATTTGGTTCCGTCGCGAAATACCAATTAGAAGCAGAGATATTTCGAAAAAAGACTTTAAGAGTGAACTTTGAGGGTAGATTTCACCCCTAAACGGGCTTAAGAGCACGTATAAAAAAATATGTGTCTCTTATTTTTCGATGTTCTACAACATATATCAAGATCATCGAAATCGGTGAGTTCGGGTTCGAAAGGTTTCCTTGTTAGTCCCTTTCTGTACATTCGGTGGAGAAAGTGAGAACTCATTTGTAAATGATGCGTGGAATGCTGGCTCGACTATTCGTAACATTCTGTATGCGGTGAAGCGACACAGAGACACCTGGCTGACAATGAGCTATCTTTCTCGGCGCGCTCCCCACCGCGGAAGTGGGCGTTCCGATTGTATTTTATTCTAGTAGTACTGGATGTCCGGCGGTGACTTTCTTCGCGGCTTTGTCGTCTTGCTCTCAACGAGCGGCGGAACAATGGACGCAACGCGGAAAACAACCTTGATTTTCCAAGTACAAAATGTCAGATTGAAAATATGATTTTCGGAGGTAACTTTTAGTAGGATCTACATATGATGATGGTTATCCGATTGAAATTTATGTGAACTCATTGTTAGCCATTGGAAGATGAACATTTATGGAATCGGCTGATTTAGCGTTATACGAGATCACTAGGCGAAAGTGCTTTCAGTTTCGTTCAACAATTCAGTCGATCGTCTTTTTCTTTTGAAACATCCTATATTACCTCATATTCAGCCTGCGGTCGAAAATTTGAATACATGAAGCATTTCACGACGAAAAACCACAATTTCACGTTTAATTTATTTGTCTTGAAACATTACAAAGAAGCTCCATCAGTCTCTGGCCCAGCTTTACGGTTTTTTCTTTTCCTCCGAGCTCGGCTTTTCTGCGCTTATTCTGAATTTTGTTTGAGGCTCTTGCAGGGTTGAAATCTCCTTCAAATTCTCCATACCGAAACGTTCCAGAACGTCCTTGATATATGCAGCCTGATGAATTGTAATCTCATGTTCACGTTGCCGGAGCTCCATACCAAACCATACTTTGCAACGTCGAGATCCTCAATCTCGAAGGCTTTTAAAAGATATCGCTCGAATTTGACGATTCATTCGTTATCGCGCGAGGTGAGAAGAATATCGTCCACGGAAATGCAGATCAGCAGCCGGTCCCTCCCCCTTGTGGTAGGTGTAGGGATTCGCGGAACACTTTTTCGGTCCGTACTTCGCTAACTCCACGGAGATGTTTTCATACCAACAACGTCCAGCCTGGCGAAGGCTGTATAAGGATCGTGTTAGTTGACATACTCTGTCACCGCTGTCCAGTTCGCTGAACATCTTCGAAGCTTTTCGCCCGATCTCGCTGCACGCAGTTCGATTTGTACGATCGTTTCCAGAGCTTCTACTACGTATTTCGGCTATTTCATAAATACTTCTCACTCGAGGATTCCGTAGAGATATGCTGTGGTGCTGTCGAACTGATGCAACGTCATCTCGTCCTTCGTAGCAATCGCCATCATCATCCTTACAGACCTTATTCGCGCTACTGGTGCGAACGTTTCACAAAAATCCGTACCGGGTCGCTGTACGATCCCTTTGCAACAAGCCGAGCTTTCTTGCGCACTAACGCTCCGTCGTCCCCATACTTGTTTCGCAGCACGATTTGGCTACCGATGACTTTTCGATCCTTCGGCCCCTCAGTTATGATCCATGTGTCGTTTTTGATGATGGATCTCAACTCCGAGGTTATAACTTTGCGCCATTCGTCTGCGCTCGGCCCACGAATGGCTTGTTCTATCGGTACTTCAGCTAGAAACATAGTTTCCACGGTTAGATTAGCCATATGGTACACCTTTTTGCGCTTTCTCCTGAGACCTGTCCTCTCAATCCTGGGCCTTCCCGGGCCTCAACGTGGCTGTTCGATGTCAGCTTCTTTGTCCACACTCTGATGCTCGGGTTCCTCCCGCTCTTTTGGTTAGTCAAGTTCGACTTCGGCTTGATTTCGGACTTCCTTTTCGTCTCCCTGATTCACCGAAGGAAGTAACGGTTCAACTTCCGTAGGATCTCGATCCTGGACGGAATCCTCACTCTTCGTCGTAATTTACGGTATACCAATGAATCTAACGTCTCAAGCGACGTTCTTACATCTTTCGCATGGCAGCCGAATTCGGTATCCCTTAGACTTTCGAGAATAACTCACAAATATTCCCTTCTTCGAACAAGGTTCAAGTTTTCCCTCTATTGGATTTCGATCGACGACGAGCACCTGAAAATCGAACTGCCGAAAATAACTCACATCCGGAATATTTCCGGTCCGTTTTTCGTGGGCAGTCTTCCCTTCCAGACTCTCGGACGGACATCGATACGGATATAATTTGACGTACTTATCGCTTCACTCGAGCAGGATGTAGGAAGCCGAGATTGAATCAGAAGCCACCTCGTCATATCCATTAACGTCCGATCTCGTTTTTCTGCGACACCATTCTGTTCGAGAGCGTGAGTTACCGTCAGTCTTTACCAAATACTATTTTCCTAGAAATTTTTTCGAAATTTTCGTTCCGGTATTCTCTTGCGGTGTCCGACTGAAGAGATTGTATTCTGCGCCCGTGCTGATTTTCAATGAGAAACTGTTAAAGGCTTCGAAAACTTCGTCCTCTCGTTTTAGCAGCTGTACTTCCCCCCACTTTGGGTGATTGTCGATGAAGGTCACGATGGACCTCGACTTTCCGTTCAATTTCATGCGCATTGGTCCGATGACGTCGCTATATATCATTTCGAGCAAGCGCGAATTTTTCGAGAAGCGTGGCATTTTTCGAGGAAGGCGTTCTTGTTATTTTTCCGCGGAAACACACTTCGCAGTCAGATTCTGCTGCACGCTACAGCACTTGACGAGATCGCGAATGTTCAGATGCCCCATTCTTCGATGACACTCGCGCGCCACTCATCCCTTGTCTGATGCGTTGGTAACGTCGGCTTCCGCTCCGTATTGGTCGTTCACTTTACGTACGTAGTACAGTCTTTTACATCGATCCGATATCAATACGATTCTTCCGTTTTTGTCGACACTTCCGATTTCGTCTTGTCAAAAATCACGATGTGATCTATATCCGCGATGTGCCCGACGGACAGTAGGTTTGTACGCAGCTCGGTAACTCGCCATACATCGCTGACGTTTATATTTTTCCGTGGATCACAGACGATCGTGACTATAGATACCGACCCTTTTCCTTGAATCGGTGTAGAGGCTGCGTCGCTCGCGAGTTTTACGTTTCCATCACAGGATTTGATAACTTTTCCGAATTTCGCATCATCGTTTCCCATGTGTGTCGGACACCCGCTATCGAGGCACCATTTCTCGTTGTCTTGCGCGATTTTTGCTTCGGCTGTTTTGGTAGCGAGTATGTATTCCGTGCCTGCGTATAAACTAGCCTCATCTGATTCATTCGCGCTGTCGATGTCTTTCTTCGACGCGGTACAGTCGCTCGCCTTGTGACCGACTTTTTTGCAACGGTCACACTTGTACTTGAATGTCTCGTGTCTCGCTTTATACTCGGCTTTGCCTGATCCCTTATGTTTGATACCACCTTTCTGCGCTGCGTTTTGCCGTTTAGCCCATTGTCTTTTCGCAAGCATCGCGTTAACTTTAAAATCACGCGTCTCGTTCTTTCTCGTGTTGTACTTCTCGAAGACCTGAATGCGTAAAGATCTCCAAGATCTTTGAGATCTGGTAGCTCGTCGCAAGATTTGATTGCACACCGAAAGTTTTCGAACGCTAATGGGAGACTATAGAGTAACATCACGATTAATAGGTCGCGATCTATTTCTATTTCCATCCCACCCAGTTTGTTGACTGTGTCAAAGCATTTTCGGATATGATCGCGCATATCATCATTTTCAGTCATCTTGTGTCATGTGATTTGTTTCAGCAACGTCGTCTTTCGCGCGGGACCGTTTGCGTTAAACTCTGACGGCTTAGTCGACAGGACGATGTTCGCTTTCATCTTTTGATCGTTGATATTCCATTTCACGATAGCTGCTTCGGTTGTCGCATTTCCCGGCACCATTTCGGGTTTCGGGATTCCGCCGTTCACAAACCCCCGCGGATCGTTTTTTTCATGATAGCTTGGATTTGGATTTGCCAGGTGTCAACATTTTCTTTCGTAAGAGTTCGATACGCACCAGATTCGACGATGCCATGTCTCGGATTCACATCGCTACGAAACATACCGTGCCGCACCAGCCTCGACCGTTCGCTAAACACACATGTGGTAATTGTTTTCCACGATTGCGATCATTTCCGTGTGCGTGGGCCCATAACCTGTTGACGAGGCCACGTGGATTGTAATATGAACTCGCGACACAATTTTAATGGTGAACTAAACGATTAAATAATCAATATACGAAACGAAAATAATGCGAATGATACGAGACGCGACACGATCAAAAATGAACTGAAACGCGTCCGACTCTTCACGTCGAAATAAGAACGGGGACGATCCAGCTGAATAAATCATGCCATTATTATTAGAATTTTAAAAACATTCGATGATTTATTCATTGACAACAATTATGTATACGAGTTGACAACATTAATACGAACGTGAGTTCAGTGATAACGAAATATATATCACTCTTCCACTTTTATGCCTTCTAATTTAGTTTATTTTTCCGTTTTCATCCTTAACCTCGATTTTTTTTTGTAATTGGTGCAAGTTGAATGGTTTAGTGATTTTATGAATGGGCTCAAAACTTCCGATTCAGAATTTCGTTCACAAATTTTCAGATTATGGTAGTATGTATGTGGAAAAAAATGTCAGCCTCCTGCGATGAAACTGATTGCGCAGGAAACGTTTCGAAGAACTATGATCCGCGATTAGAAAGCTTGTCATAATTGAGATGGTATTGAGAAATAACCAATAAAAGAGATGCGTGTGACCAGAAAAACTGCGGCAAAACGACTGGTAACTACTAAACACTTAAAAACTAGTAAATTCCAAGATTTTTCATTCTCAGTACCACGCCCTTCAAACTGCACATTTTCGTGAGGTTTTAAAATTAAGGGAAAGCTGGTATCCGGGCTAATTATTGTCATTACGAATAGTATGACTTTTGTCATTTTTTGAATGATTTCCAAGAATTTACACAGAGCGTATTTAGTCCAGTCATTATACAGGGTGAGGCACATGAAAGGTTACAGAATAATGGCACTCCTCAAATTATTGATCATATCGAAACAAAATCGGACTTGAGGTCTTGAGATGGCCGTCATACTGGATTTTCCTATTTTTTCTTGGTGGAGACACTTAAGCTATGTCATAGTCTACTCCACTTTTTTAGATGCAAGCACGTATTTTTTACTGATTCCAAGACAAATTCAGCGATCTACAACACAAGGTCATCCTAGTAACGCAAAGTATGAAAATAGTCAAAAAATCGAAACATTTCGAAATGATCAGTTTCAAAGGTTTCACTAACCTTGGTTTGGGTGAACGATGATAATACCTATCGATAGGGTATTGTTGACATCGGCAGCAAGTGCGAAATTTCTGATGACTCATCAGTTAGCCACGGATTAGCTTCTCATGTGAGTACATCGGATCACGAAAATGAGCAATATTAAACACCATTTTTAAGAATCTTTTGATATGTTGATGCCACTGGGTGAATACCGTAAGCATTACAGAATCGTGCAAGATTTGTATTTGGTTCGTTATCTGGATAGGCAACAAGAATCGCATGAGGCTTTTAAGCGATTCGCTAACCATTTCTGTCGCTTCGGTACACTAAAACGGATACGCGGAAACCATCGACCGATTGTTGATGAAAATAATTCAGCTACTATCCTAGCTGTTGCTGCATTAAGGATGATTTGTCGGTACAATCGGAAACAAAAGTTAATGACATTTTCACCCAACTCATATCTTTAAATATATGTTGAAATAAATGATTTAAATCAAAAATTTTTGTTTTTATAATGTTAATTTTGATATTAACTTTATAAAAAAATAAAATAGACTGATAATTTTAATAATATTAACATAAAAATTTCAATATTAAGGAAAAATGGAAAACAACTTTTGTTTGTGACTGTTTGTTTTCTTATGATGTTTGCGATGTTGTCACGTTTCCCTTGTAATTCACACGGCTTATTCAATAATATGGTAAATACCACTAATTTTTATTATTTTTCTCTATAAACAATATTGAAATTACCAATTATTAATCGCTTATATGTTTCTTGGATATTTAATCTATTGATTTGAAAAGTTTTAAATTTTTCAAATCACAATTTCATAACTTTTTTTTCATTTGAATATGTCTGATAACGCGTTTTCCATTTAACCATGTGTCAATTTGTGGCAACTAATAAATGTTATAACTTTTTAACGGGCTTGTGAAAAATTCCCAATTTTTTTTTAAAGCTTCAGTAGACTTGTCAGAATAGTATATATTTTTTTCAAAACATTTTCATCATTTTTAAAATACCGACAAATCATCCTTAAATCCACATGCGAGCAGCAAGCGAATGGAAAGAGAGAGTGGAATTAGTCAGCGACCTGTATGAGGAATTTTACATCAACATAAGTTCCATCGGTATCGTATGTTATCACATCAGAATTTCTACGGCAATGATTTCCTAAATCGCATCAATTTCTGTGGTTGGATAAGTAGAAAAATGCGCTCAGATATGTCATTTTTGAGTCATGTACTTTTTTCTGTCAAAGCTAGCTTCACAAATACAGGAAATGTGTGAATAGACATAATATGCATTATTAGACAAATGAAAATCCTCGATGGATGATAACTGTACCATTTCAACATCTATGGTCCGTTGATTATTGGTGCGGCATTATCGGGATCATATCATTGGTCCATATTTTTTTAAGGCTCGCTTGTCTGGGCAAGTTTACGCAATCTTACTTTTTTTCTCATGGGTTTTTGTCAGAGGAAGCGTAATGACGGTTACACTCACAACGCCTGAACACGTGAAAAAAATAATGCGTTGCGCATGTGCCAAAGTTGAACCACAAACGTTGACTGAAGTAAGGCGGCCATTCACCAGCGAGTTAACAAGTGCTTCGAAGTCAAGAGTCATTACTTCAAGCATCTTCTGTGGGTAAACCTAAACTAAGGTTAGTGAATCCTTTAAGAGTGATTATTCCGATATGTTTCAATTTTTCGACTATTTTTATACTTTGTGTGACTAGAATGACCTCGGTTTGTAGGTCGTGAAATTCCTCTTGAAATCGGAAAAAGTGTCATCAAAAAAATACATGGTTCTGTTCGAAAAAGTGAAGTTGAGCTTGAAGTAGCTACAGCGCCTCCACCGATAAAAAATAGGGTATTCCGGTAGGACGGCCTTCGCGACCCTAAGACTCTTGTTTGAACTTTTTTTTTGATATGATCAATCGTTTGAGTGCTATTGCTCTGTTAGACTTTACGTGCTTCACCCTGAATACATTCAGAAATGCAAATTAACCAAAAGGGCTAATTCTTGGATATGGTGTAGTAGGCGAGGTCAGAATGTTGTATGTGGATTTACTTGAGCGTCGCAGAAACAGATTATGCTTGATGGATAAGATGATAAGAAGTATGAATAGTTCTATAATGTGTCCACATTCAACATAGGGGGGAGCGTCTACAGATTTTCAAAATTGTAAAAAAAACAGTGGCATGGAAATACTCAAGCGTGCCAGATGTTAATATCTTTCATGCTTCAACATGTCTCTGATATGAAATTTATATTATTCTGCCAATTTGTGTGGTGGGGGCAGCCATGCGGGAGGATTGAAAAAAATGTACTCGAGTGCGTCAGATTTTCGGAGGCAGAGTTCAGTAAACACTGCAGATGCTCCTATTTATCGGACTGACGATTTAGAAGTGACGCAGGCTCACAGGAAAGTTCTGGAAATGTGAAAAAATCAGTATCCTGAAATACTCGAGGGCGTTAGAAAAACATACTGAAGATTCATCATGATGTCCTAGCCACAGTAACCAAAAATCTGACGATTTTTTGAGGAGTATTGGCAATCCAACAACTTAAAATAATGTTAGCGTATCTTATTTACAAAACCAGCTTTTTAACATGAACAAGACGCAGCGTCGTACACATAACATGAAAACGAGGTTAATAAAAGCTGTAATGGTGTCATGGGGTCGGAAAGCAGAGGGACGGAGTGAGAGAGTCAGAGATTATTCAAAAATTATCTCAATGATAATGATGCGCCGTTCTTCAGCCAGATAAGTGCATTATATGATTATAATTTTTCACTGTTTTTATTAATTACATTGAATAATATTCACCGTTCATGGAGTACATTTTGTGGAACTTTCGCGGCAGTCCTAGCAATGAAGCGGTTTATCTTTATAATTATTGACTGAAAGAATTGAAATCGAATAATTTGGGGAATTTGATTACCTACAAGTTTGATGATGAGAATATCCACAGAACAATGAACGATTTGGGAGACATTTGACAAAGTAGCTTTGTGAATGTTATAAATTGGAAAATATAAAAAAAGCTGGTCACAAGAAAGATGGAAAATTCAACAATGGGTAAAAAAGGTCTGAATATATTTTGTCGTCAAATGACCAGTTTGTCAGATGTAGAATAAGACACGTTTCTCAAGATGTCGAAGAAAGCCCAAACAAATTTTGATCGACAATCTTGAGTCGAGCTTTTCCAAGCCCTTCCTACACAATATCTAAGAATCAGTCTTCTCAATTCATTTGCATTTCTTCATCTTCTATTAGGATATGATAATTAGACTAATTGTGTAGTTACAGAATACGAGAGTGTTCGCAATTACAGAGATATACCGTTTTCACTCACTTTTCTTCAATAAAAGGAAGACAAAGTCTGCAGCTATTGTAGGGCCCGAGAACGTTAGCGCGTTGCCAGACGAGTCCGCGCCGAAAGCGGCAACAGCGCGCGGGTCGCGGCAAAGTAGTGGGGGTGGTGGAGACGCGCGCGCATTCGCCATAAGGCAGTATAACCAAAGTGATGTAGCTCCGAGTTGTTTTTGATCAATAAACCATCTGTTGTTCATACAATTACCGTGCTTCATCTCTCTCCCATCCCATTGCCATAGGGAATGAATATTCTCACACTATTTGTACTTGACGACAGTAACTAGACGTAGACCTCAATTCTTCAAAATATGTTCTGGAAATGCTTAACAAAAACATATTTACATGGTCTACCCTTGGAATATCAGAGGCTTGGATGTCTGACTCATGGATTTTTTCAATTTTCAAGAAATTAGGGACAGCAGCCCCAGATGAAGACATGTACAAATGATTCGGTCATAGACCTTACATTACATGGACTGCTAGTTCCCCTATGCTTCCCAGTGAAACCTAATGGAACAATATGGAAGACCAGTATGACGCAGATACGTTCGATCAGATTCGTATCCATGCATCGAGCGCATTCGACACTCCAGCCGCGGATCATGAAATATATGGTCCCGTAGAAATTTATGGTCAGGATGGTGGAGAATCATACATAAGTACAGATAAACTCATGAAAAAAACACAATATAATTAGTCAATGATTAAAAGTAAACGAAGTAATAACTGAATAGTGAACAGTCAATTCATATGATGGGATGCAGAGAGTGAATCCAATTCTGAATGGAAAATGTCAACCATTTGGTGTGGTTATGTTTCGGAAATCCGTCAATATTTGCAAATGAACAGTTTTTACAGTTTTTACTCTGCGGTTGAGGTTATATCATATAATACTTATATAATGTAATATATCTACTCATGTTAATAATATTCACAACGTCCATGTGTTTCAATGTGTTGACAACAATTTATAATGACAGTTCCGAGCACCCTAGTTCCGAGACGTACAAGATCGTCATCCGTCGGCCGACATCGGATGAATACGTCGGACGTAACTACGTCATACTGGTGTCTGATGTTGGTGCCGCTATCTCGTTTGATCTAGCAGCTCATGTAATGTAGGGTCTATGGATTTGGTACCTCTTTTCTCACATCTTTCGAGCGCTGTCAATATATAATGCAGCGGTGACATGTTGACAGACCATTTATCTCTGATCTTCCGCATTCTCTTCAAGCGAACAATTCAACTCATCCAGATGTACACTTGATGTAAACTTTTTTTAATGATGAAATACCTTGGTTTAGTAACAAATGAACAAATGATTCAGTATTCCCTTCTCTTGTACGAATTTAAAGCACTGTTTATTGACAACGAGGCGCTACCATAGTGGAAACCACGGTCCTTGATGTTTCTTATGATACATTATTTTCAATGTCTGCCACATGAACAAATCATGGGAAAAATTTTCTCGCCAGCTCCTAGTCTGTACGATTTATATCTCATTGTTAGCTTTATAGCTGAGTACCGGATCAAATGAATAATTACATCAACGGTCCTTGAAATACCCATACTAATTCAAGTAACTGTTCTACCTTTATATATTCAAACTATCCATATCACATTGTGCGACGTATTTCATCATGAACTTGTTTCTACCAATAACTAAGTTTTAAAGTATAACTATTTTTATTCTCTTCTAAACGAAAATACCAATCGCTGTTGGTGATATTACAGAAATTGGAATCAGTAAGCATTATTGTACTTCTAAGCATTTTTCTCTTATATCATTTACTGGAATGAGCTTTCGTGTGCATGTTATCAATAACAATTTTTCTAAGGTTGGCCATGACTCTGAGCCTTACTCTAATAATGGTAACCGACTGAAAAAAGGTGAATATACAATGTTACTTGCCTCGTAGTCCTGGACCGATGAATCGGAAAATCTGTTCGTCCTTGATACGGTATGACGGTGGTTGCCGTGTGTAAGTCATTAGATGACTTCGGAGGTATTGATATCAAGGGTGTCGTTGCTGAACTGGAAGCTATCGGCAATGATAAATATTGGGAATCCTGAAGTCTAGATCGTGTTGTAACCGTGGGATCGGTTTGATAATAACTCTGGATTCGGTGATGGTAATATGGATTCGTAGAATAGTCAGTGTGAGGTTTATGAGGGTAGACCAAATTGTTGAAACAATCATCGTCCATTTTGATGCCAATTACTGGTAGCTCCTTTTGCATGTATCGCGGGACAATACATGTTTCTTGGAAGCTTGGAAGCGTAGTAGGACTGAAACGGAAAAAGTAAATCGTGATGCAGACAGATGGAATACGATGTATCTGTAACTACAGCTGGTACACGTGACTTCGTGCACGTAAAGTTTCAAAAGGCAAAGAGAGCTTACTCAATAATGGAAATCATCTTAAACACGTTACACTGTGTTATATTACATTCAATTCAGTTTATCAGGTGCAGGGTCATAATTATAATTGTAATTATATTCTAAGTCTTGTTCTCAGTGATAGAAATGTTGTTTCGATTACATGGGGAGGCTCTGAGATGTGGGTCACCGTTTTTGTTTAACTTTGGTAGGCACGTTCTACGTGTAAAATGAATCGACTCATTCGTCGGCGTTTTGCTAGACACTTCGTAGTTTTTGAAGAAATCGAGGTCCTAGTTGATGACTGCAGACCGTGTTGAAACAAACATTTTTTTTCAATATCTTGCTGGTTCCAAAGTTAATAATTTTCGGGTTTTTAACGTTTTTGTGTTTCCAAGCTCTAACTTCAATACCGGTAATTTGCGCATCATTCTCAACGAGCTCGGTGTTCGAGCGTCTGACTGCGGAACCCCTGGTCCGTGGTTCGAAACCCCGTCGTGACTTTTCTTTTGCTTTTTTTCAATTGATAATATTCTAACAATCCGAATTTTTTCTCTCACCTTTTTTAAGTAGAACTTCCAGAGGTGAGATTGATACTCAAAAAAGTAGGTATAGTGTATCTATACTCTAGTATTTTCGTGAGGCGACATACATATACGGAAATATACATAAACTATACGTCTAGTTGATACAAATACAAGTATCAGATGTGAAGGGTTTATTATTAGAGGAAACATGGAAAATACTCGAGCCGTTGGAATTCGGTTGTAAATATTTCATTTGTCGTTTTATTGCTGACAGACCAAATGAACGAAACGTCGTGATTAATAAAATATTGACAACTCGAATTTCAACGGCTCGAGAATTATTCGTTTGCCTTTGGATCGACAAACCTTCGCATCATGTACCCAAAAATTGACAACGATAAAACCAACCATTATTCCAAATACCCGTATACATATTTTCTATAAGGTTGAAGGGACTGAAGCAAAAATGGAATGTCCTCCCCCCTCTATTGTTCCTTTGCAGGTCACGGGAAAAACCGACCCTGAATATTCATATACCGCATTCTCTGCTGTGGAATAAACCGTCAGTCTTGTTCAAGATTTCAGAGAGTCTACATCGAGGGCTACTTGGCTAGTGAATATAATTCTGTGTGTGAAGCTTCAGATACACGAAGTTTGGTCCATGTTGCTTGTTTGATTAGGTTTGGACCGGTGTTGTCGACACACCTGATGGGGGCTCAGATGAGGATCTACATATGTCCTCATTATTTGAGCTATGCCGGCCAGACTCGAACAAACAGTTGCCATCACCAGTCAGTTGCTAAGGAATTTTTCATTACTCCACAACTGAACAAGAATTTGAAAGCAATTGTAGAAGCTATATCATCACACGAATGGCTCTGTGAAAACGATTTAGAGTAGAACGTAGAAAATTCGAAAGAGATCAAGGAATAAGTATAATAAAATCAACTGCCAGAGCTCGATTTGAGGGAAACTTAAAGTACTTACCTGTAGGATACCGACAGGTGGGTTCATGGCAAACGAAATATACATGTAACTTCAAAAGGAAGTCCTACCAAACCTTCTAGTCGCATCCAATGGAACCGTCGATTCAAATAATCAAATAGTCATCATTAAAGAAGTAAAACTGGTAAAGGATATAGTTTGAGGGTTTCACGATTTCGTTAATGAATAGAGACATATTACATCAAACAAATACATACTCGATTATTAAAACAGATATCGAGTTTCTTTCATCTTAAAACCCTCACAGAAAACGCTTACAAGGTGAAAATCTGTTTCAAAACAGAAAGTCAAAGCATTTGAATAGAAATCGACTCTCTATTGGAAAAGAGTGCTATTCAAAAATACACTGAATCTTAAATTCAATTTATTTATTTCTCCTTTCCTGATTCAGAACCGAACGAATTGAATACATTCATAATAAACCTTAAGAAATTCAACAAAATCAACGACCCTCTACACTTCAAATTGAAGGATCTGAGATCAGCTTTACACGTTTTGATTCACGGAGACTTAATGCGTTTTATCGATCTTGAAGATGCCTATGCTTGACTGCTGATTCACAAAGAAGATGGAATTCTTCTCAGATACATCTTCAAACGTCAAATTTGGTAATTTTTGTGTCCACCAGTTGGTTTGTGTACAAGTCCATAAACAGGGTGTCCCATTTCAATCGATTCACGCTCATCACTACAACGTATCATATCGAAAATTAACCTTTTTAAAATTTGTGAAATGCAGAGCGGGTTAATTAATGGTGACCTTGAATTTGACGTTTACAATGATTACCAAGGTTATTTCAAGGGCATATTGATTTTATTTAAAAGGAAACCCTATTTTTTGCGGGTTCGTATCATTTGCGTGCAAACCAGTAACTCCTGTCCCAAACAATTTTTCATTCGACGCTACCCTCAATCAGGACCCACGATACTAAGGCAATAAAAACATCAGTAAACACGAAAAAATGACTAGTAATAGGATTCCAAAATTATTGTTGATTCAAGATCCTCCTCAAATGCATCTCGTACAGTGAAAAAACTCGATAATAATGAAAGTCAGCGGTATTTCCTGACATCTGTGACGTGTTTTTATTGTATTAATATCGCGGGTCACGATTCAGGGTTGCATCAAACCAAAATTCGTTTGCGTTAAAAAATACTTATTTTCACGCGAAAAATACAAAACTTCAAAAATTAGGGGTTCTCATTAAAAAAAATCACGGTGACGTTGAAATAACCTTGATAATCATCGTCAAGCTCAAATTTAAGGGCTGCATTATTTCACCCCAACTGCGTCGTACAAGTTTAGGAGAGGTCATTTCCTGATATGATACGTTTCTCCAGAGTATTTGGCGCGGATTGACTGGAATGAAACGCCCTGTATGTATATAAAGATAATGAAGCCTTTCGTTAACAAATTAGGACCACCACTAATAATCCCAAGTATCGGTTTCGCGATGTTCATCCTGAGCGAGAAACTGCATCTCATAGAATCGTTAATAAATTCAATATTTGTTTGATACTGTTGCCCAACATTTGTAACGCCAAACCAATAACTTCTGATCACTTTTTAAATCCACTGAATGCCGTATAATCCCGGGCATAAATAATGCAATACTCTTACTGTGCTATATACAAATCCTTCTCGGAAGGAATGACAATACTACTACATTTTCATCACTAATTTGTGAATTACATGGGTTATGGATTTATAGTGAGAAGTTCAGATGATGCTATATACGTCCAATGTCATCACATCCATTTCACGCTGAACACACTTGTCGCTATTATTTCATTTAGACTTCTCCGTAGATACACATATACTTCTTACATTTATTTTTATCTGGTCTTATACCCTCATAACCTCCAAGCGTTTCACAATCATTGTTGTCACGGTCGTAGATATGACCATGATCATGGCTAAGAACTTAAGGAAGTGGTTAGGAATTGTGAAATTCGAGCCACTGCCCCGAAGTAATGCCACTAGTGGCGGTATCAGGGGTGATGGCAGTGGAAGAGGAGGGGTTTCAATCGGTAAGGGGGTGTCACTGCAACGCCATGGGCAGTTTTAGTGGACCATGAAATGTAGTCCGCCGCTAGAAGCGCTAGGAGTCATGTGCCTAGCTCGCTCATCCGCCTCACTCGGTTTGCCCGACATGCTGGACAACTTATGTACGCTACGGATTTCCCCACAGCGATCACTGGAAGAACGAGCAGGGATCCAAACCAAATGCGTCTGGTTAAATCGATAAGTAGAAAAAATTGATAATCATTGTTATACTCATCATCATCATCAAAAATTGATAATCATTGTTATAAGAAGTGAACATTGAAAATAAATGCGAAATATACAATTATCTCAATCGTTATATATTTTGGGTAATGTCAAAAAGCGAATGGAGCACCGAGTGCTTGTTGTGTAGCATTTCGGCTAGCAGTCGCCACAATACTCGGAATGAAATAGGCTGCTGAAAAATCAATATTCTGGCTAGAGGTAAATAGTCAGTATCACGCCACCACCTATCATGGGGCTAAATAGTTTTTGAGCACTTTATTATGACTTGAAAACATTTTCACCAGTCATGTTATGTTGGTCCAGGATATCATTGAGCTTGACAAAATATACTTATACCTCTGATCAGTGTGCTTGACTTTTTTAAAATTGCGTGATGGCATTAGAGAAAACATGCATGCGTGTACTGTGTGACGGATGTACCTTAAGATATACGCACACACGCGCGTACACACACAGAAGCGCGCGCGCGCCCGCTTGTTTGAGTGCTTTGTTTTATTTCGGTTTCATCGTTATACTGACTCAAGAAGCACTCATATTTGAGGATATATTGACGAATATATTCAAAGTATGGCAAAACTCTTAGGTAAACATATGTATAAGAAAGTTCAATAACCTCATGCGCCATTATGATAAAAGTAGTTATCATGTTTTGAAATCATAACGCATCGATGAAAAAATACACGATCCGATTTTGGACAGAGGGGTAATACTTAATATTATCTCCTCATTTGTTTAAGACTATCATATGTAGCTATGCTCACATGATGTCAAAAAAGTAAGTGATTTAACACTACCCAGATTGCAGATCTACACATCTATGTGATATTCATATGACTATAGGCAAAATCATAGATTTAATTGGAATATTTTGAAGTAGGTTAGACGGGTTCCAAGATTTTAAGAAAGCAGCATGAAATCTTGATTTTTGAATCAAAGAAACGCTTTTTTGTTGCAATTCTATAATAATTATTTCTCACAAAATCTCCAGAAATTAAATATAAAGCTTATCCAGTAACGAATCATGAGTGGTCAAAACGACCGGACGTTGTAGCTGCAAGAGTAAAAAAAATGTCCAACAATGTAATGTGAGTAGCAACAAGAATGATATTCAAGATAAATAAAATCGTTGTTTGAACAGAACTCATTCAATGCACATTTGTCAAGTATGAAAACCTAACTGAAACTATTTGGGATTTGTAGAAAACATAAATGTAAAGGACTCAGCCAAGTTTTCTCTAATCAGCTCACTCAAAAGTATGAAAGAGGTGTGAAAATATTGTACATCAATGGCATATTCTCTTCGAATCTCCAGCATAAGAAGTGACGTTTGAAATTTTAGCGTCTTCAAATTTTCATCCGAAAGGTTTTAATTTTTTCAGTATCGCAAATTGTGAAGCTCACATTGTATTGCAAAAAAGCTTAGTTTTCATCAAAACGCGGAATGAGAAGCATATTTTGGTCATTAGAATAGTAACTTGTAACGAGACAGTTTACACCGCTCTTTACGAGTAGTACGCGCGCACCGAGCCACTGTTACACGCGCACCGAGCCATTGTTACGCGCGCACCGAGCCACCGCTACGATACACACCGAGCCACCGCTACGAGCCAGCCTCGCCGCCCGCCGCCAGGCGGCTACGTTTTTCGCAGAAGAAAGGACTCAACGCAGGACTTATATACTAGAACGCGAGAACGAATAGTCAGGTCTCTGGCAGCCAGTCGTCAGACCAACTACCACCGAACTCCGTCTTAACCGACGTATCCGGACCGCGGGACGAGACCCCGGACCGCTAGGCGCGCTCGCGTTAGGAATTAAGGCTTCCCCTTATATTCACCAGTTACCGTCCGCACTAGATCAGATTTCAACCGTATATTCCTATTTTAAATATTCACTTCCCGACGAGTTCCGACCAGAACCAAAAACCTACTAGAGCCGACCTTTTTAATTGTACAAACCCGCTTTGTTGTTTTATGTATCCGGTATTCTTTCTAACATTACAGCCTGGAACCTACTGGCCCCCCAGCTGGTCCGACACCGCATTAAAGTCCGACCTCGCGATCATTCCATCATTGTTTTCTTGTTAAATTTATAAATAAACATATACTTTCGCATTTACCATCCTGACTACGTGTTTTATCATTTCACTCATAACGCCCGGTGAGCTCCGAGTATCCGGCGGAGAGGGACGAGACCCTCAGACCCGTTTACGGCATACACCGGGTTCACCTAGTCCCCACATTCTACCCGGTCTAGCCGAAACGTTACAAACTGCTTAAGGACAAGCGAAAAAGTTACAGAAAAATAAGTAGTCCTAGACCATTCTTCTGAAGATTCTTTCGGATAAATTGTCGAATGTGATCATAATTAGGCCAAAATTAGTTAGAAACAAGCTGGAGATTGGCACTTCTGATCTCTTGGTCAATAGTCGATGAGACAATTCAAGTTTGACTTGACTATCACTGGAACAAATATGACGCAACGAACTTCGCAGAAAAAAATGAATATATCCGTCCATAACACGAGGCACGAATACCAAGGTTATCAATTCCCATATCATTGTATAGATAAGTCATTATTAGGATGGTACAATGATGGTACGATCATCTCACGACGGATTAATGCCAGTTCGAACCATGTCACAAGGAAACAACAAAGCATTGTTGTTATTTTACTGTCATTGTGAAAGACTTGAAAGATATGAACACTAACCTCAGAGAATTTGCTGGTACTTCACTAGGGAAGAGTTGCAGATGATCGTTAGACACTTGCGTTTCTCTAGTGACTGAACTGTGGTATGTATTGGAGAGTTGTTGCTCTGAAAATGGGTCAAGCTCTTCTGAAAGTTGTCCCGGATCCATGCGGTCAGTATGAGGTGCCGTTAGCAAATCGGCAAAGCTGCGACGTCCGAAAGGGCTCTAGAAAGAGAACATATCGTTCATTGTATGTTGAATAATATAACTCTGCTGCCAACTGAATCACATCTATATCGCACATTCTTTGAATTCATAGAAACGATTTGTTTGGGAAATGTAATTACCAATAAACGTGCACCTTTTTAAACGTCAATAAAAATACCGCAAAGATTTGAGAATCCTCGTGGATTCTGTAGTGTGGGGTTGTTTCCTTATTTGGCTTGTTGAATTTCGACGACTAGTCTGGCGGTAACTTGATTAGCGCGTGGTTTCACAACGTCGAAGAGAAATCGGCTGATCATTTCTCACGGATCGATTGCCGTGTAGTCACGCAATCATAAAGCTTCTGCATTCCCGTAATTTCTTTTACATACATCGCGAATGGAGATGACTTTTCACACAGCCCAATTGCCCACGAATCAGCATATGGACTAGCACTCCTTCTTCTCAAATGGAATGTGAATATCGAAAGTCGGGAAATCAATAGTGAACAAGACAAATTTTGGCACGCTCTTTACAGAAGCGGAGCTCGTTTCTAATGATTCAAATCATCAGCTTGCGTCTGTGTGAGATAAATAGTATAAATCTCGCTTGGGCTGTTTCCGCATGATTTTTGGTAAAGTCAGGTATCAATTTATTTGCATTTCCAGAAAGATATTTTATCTCAAAAATGTTATTCACTCTCCCATAGGAAGTGTGAATGATTCCCTGAATATATTCGATCTATCACAAGCACGCATGATGCAAGTACAAACATATAATTGTGCACTATCACCTCATGGTTATCAAAAAATTAGAACTGAATGATCGTCGTCGTGAGATCTTCGAAAGTAGAACGTCATATTTAACGTTTTTCCCAGTCCATGTTAGATGTGACTGCCTTCGTAGCGTAGCGAACTCTGAAAGTTGGTGGATTCCAAATCGTAGTTGATAAACGTTCATGGTCGTTAATATCAAGCATAATCTAGAATCGTCACGTAACATCACGCTTAATTATCTCTCGCGCATAAGGATAAATCGTTTTCATAGATATTCAAAGGTTGGTTACGTCTTTCATACACGTTATTTTCTCACGCGTGAATTGTGCAACAAGTGATACGATACAATAACTAACCTTGACGACGGGGTCGCGGTCTGATTTTAGAATTTGTAAACTTGATCAGTTTTATACCCTAGTGCGAGCAGAAAACCGTGATCCGTCGGTGGAATCGCGAGTTACAAATTGTTGTTCGTTTCGACTCATAAGAAATGTTCTCAGTTTCTGGAAAAACATCACGAAGACATTTGTACCTATGTCGCGAATGAGTGTCGTTTTCATCGATCGGGAATCGCATGCGTGATTCTCGTGATATTTTCTTCACTTCATGTTCATGTTTTTTTTCATTCGCTGGTGAAGAATCGACCGCATGACGACAGAGGTGGATAGACGATGCGATAGACAACGTGGCATTGTGAATTTAAATTACTGCCACGTTATAGACAGGTTTCAGCATTTTGCGAATACTCATAGGCTATCAAGACATCGGTCGTCTCTCACTGGGAATGAAGTATTCGCAATGGTGATTGCTACGTACATTTGGGATCCGCAATAGTCGAGAAATCACCAAGCGAATGCAATGATGCTCAGTTGCACCTGTTTTTTTGGACGAACGATTCGAAGGCGGAGCTCTCACAGACCGTTGAGCTACGGCCAACTGCGGCAGCATGCTGAGTCGCACACGCCTCCGGAAAAAGGTCGATTCTGATGGGTAACTTCTTGCAGAATCTGGATATGCTATTGGTTTTCCGTTTAAAAATGATGTCAACCTATTTTTACCCTCAAAAGCTGGGAATTTGAAGCTCGGCTGATTTAGAGTAATACGAGATTACTATCGGACAGTGCTTTCAGTTTCGTTTAACAATTCAGTTTATCGACTTTTGCTATTGAGACATCCTATATTACATCATATGCAGCCTGCGGACAAAAATTTGAATACATGAGGTATTTTGCAATGAAAAAAGAACAAGTTTTCGTTGATTTGGTATGTTCTTGGACTTTACAAAATGCTCCATCAGTCTCCGGCGCGGCTATGCAAATTTATATGCGATACTAGGCACATTGTATTTTGGTCAGTATGAATTTCGTTTGCGCCCACGTACGCCCGCGTTCACCGCGACGTTTTCTCTCCAGGGTGGGCCATTTTGATCCCTTTACCTGAGTTTTTCAGAACCCATGCCGGATAGAGAGAAATAGTCGAAACAAAAGTTGAAGGGGGCTAAAAGGGGTCGCCAAATGGTACCAACGATCTTGAACTTGAACGCGATTTCCAAGGTTATTTCAAGCTCAGTGATTTTTTTTTAAGTAGAAACATTTATTTTCCATCGCAGGTTTTACTTGAAAAAAGGACAAAAAACATTTTATGCTGAATATTTTTTCGATTTATCGGATATTTTGGCCAAAAGAAACCAAAAATCATGTCGAATCTCTCAAACCCATCGGTGCAGGTCTCGATACCCGGAGGCGCTTATTACGAGACAACTGGAGGAAACAAGAAAATGTTTAAAGTGAACATTATAATTGTGATGTCGTCGTCGTCTTCATCGTAATCAATAACATTAATATTTTAATTATTATTACTATTATTATTGTTATTTTTACTATCACTATTATTATTCTTCTTATAATACACTCTAACTACTTTTAAAATGTTTGAATATACCCCTTATGCTTGGCAAAATTCACCGACATGATGTTCTGTTTCATTATCATTGCTCCAATGAGAAACTTTCAGAACATGGCTAATACTTGACAAATTACTGATCGCGCATACTTGTCAATGGCTTCAATCGATTGAGCGAGACGAAAACCTCCCGAAATGACTTCTATTTTGATAATTTTCGAAGAAAAGCAGCGTGTTCGACGTTTTTTTGGCTTTGAGGCTCTCTCCGACACTGCGCGGCGCGCTGCGGCGTTGGTCGAGCATCATTTGAGAAGTCACGTTGCTGGATTGTGCGTTGTTTATGGTATCCCCATAAAAAGCACCTCTGGTGCAAAAACCTTTCGCCTAGTTATATAAATGGGATAGTCACCCACAAACAATACATTCTTATGCCAAGAAAACATTATACACTTATTATTTTATACAAAAATTCCTTCCTCGTGAAAAAAAAAAGATTCGAAATCAGATGCTATTGCCTAGTACCGATATCACGTTGTCTTTTTTCGAATTGACAATTGGGCTTTTCATAACACGGTATTGACAGCCTTCTTGTCCTGCCACGTAGTACCATAGATATAACGATAGAGGACTGACGCCTCCATTGGTTCGCCCAAATAAAATTTTAAAAAAATAATTTTTAAAAAAATAAAATTTGGTGGTAGTGGTACTAGGCGGGCCTTTTCTAGATAAGTACAATGTGACGGCGGTTAAACCATGTCAATAATCCTAATATAGTGATACGAAATATTGGCCCGCCTAGTACCACCACCACCAATTTTTTTTTTTTTTTTAATTTTTTTTTTCATATTTTATTTGGGCGAACCAATGGAGGCGTCAGTCCTCTATCGTTATATCTATGGTACTACGTGGCAGGACAAGAAGGCTGTCAATACCGTGTTATGAAAAGCCCAATTTTCAATTCGAAAAAAGACAACGTGATATCGGTACTAAGCAATAGCATCTGATTTCGAATCTTTTTTTTTTACGAGGAAGGATTTTTTGTATAAAATAATAAGTGTATAATGTTTTCTTGGCATAGGAATGTATTGTTTGTGGGTGACTATCACATTTATATAACTAGGCAAAAGGTTTTTGCACCAGAGGTGCTTTTTATGGGGATATCACTACTTTTTGTAGAATTTGATTATTTACGTAAGTACAATTTTTCATTTGTTCATCAGTTATCAGTTACACTGATAATTAATAATTTCCATTGAAATGTAATAGTAATAAATTTATTATGCGTGCGTAAATAATCTTGAAAGTTGTTTCCGTTTGTGGCTAAATACATTAATTTGCAATCTGAATGTAAAGCACTCTCTGTTATTGTAATGACTGTAATTGTCTCTATCGCCTGGTACAACTTCTCCTTCTCTACACTCGTTCACAGGATTCGCTAATAGATATTCTCGTGACTTAGCTACTTTAGTTGCTTCTGATTTGCATTAAATTGTTTCAAGAATATTATTTATTTGCCGAATAATAATGAACAGATTTTCGGAACAATTTTTTCATACAGAAAATCCTAACCGCAATCTAACCATAAAATCGTACTCCGCGCGCTTTGCCTACCTGTCAAAGCAGAAGACAACCAGCGTAAACAAAGAACGGCGGAACGGCAATGCCGTAAACGCCAAATTCGGGATCGGACCGATCCAACTGACCCGCATAACGAATACTTACGGTATAACTAAAGACTGTAGTAATCATTCAATTCAACCCTGTGTTGTCAAACACTTACAGTTATCTCATAAAAAAAATATATCTTACCGTACCTCAAATGATCTTGTTCTGAATTATACGCACGATTACGACCAAAAATACATTGACACAATAAATCATACCCCAGACGATTTGTATGATACCGTACTGTAGTTGGTGAAAATAAAGAGCTAACCAAAGCGCCATCTGGCTACGTCTATACTTGGTAGGTCTCTTCTCTCTACCTAGCGAAAGCCACTCTATACTCTTTATACCCATAGGTTTCTTGCCACAGTGAGTGACGTTACTGACTGACGGAGACGACGAAAATGCAATCTCGTCGAAGACACGTATAAATTACTTGCATCGAAACCTTCGAATAATAATATCTCAGCTCTACGTCCACCGATTTGATCGCAATAGGGCTTAAATTAAAGCTCCCCTTTGCCACATCCTGCAATAAATATTACAATTCCGTATTTATAGCGAGACGGAAGAAATTAACGATCATAAATTTCCTTAACGGTCACTCAGTTTCCGTTCGGGTATAGAGACTCTGTCAGAGTCTCGCGCAGCGAGTGCGATTTTTTTTTTTTTCATATAACTAGGCGCGAGACTCTACCGAGTCTCTTTATGAAGCTTATATTAAACGGCGTCATGCAGTTCAAATAGTTTTCAATTCAGACTCTATCTTCTATACCAAAAACTATTCGGGGGCGATGAGAAAATCGGATATGTTGAGTTTACGGGCAATAAGATGTTATTTGCGGTTTCATTAATTTCTGAAACTGTAATATATCAGATTGCAGGTATCATAGCGAGGCTTTGCGATAAAATACAGTGTGCCATTGAGAAGAACTCTCTTCGAAACCCCAGGTTCCTGGCGTCAACCTGAATTGTAAATGTTCGTGAATGAATCTCGAGCGTGCTAGAGTTTTCGACAAGAACCTATTTGAAATTGACTAATAGTATGCATCGAAGTAGCGGATATGTGAAATTTCAAAAAGGAAATTCGCAGCTCACTTCAGTCCAGTCTGCAGATCGTCAAATTTTAATGGTCGCGACATTGGGGAGAGGTGTACGGGATAATCCTCTAAGGTAAGGTGATCTGTATCAATTGCAGCGAAACTTAATACCACCTAGGAGTTTTGTTCGGAGAAGAATGAAATTGTGCGACTTTGATCTAAGGTATCTAAGGTTGATTCTAAGCGTACGTAGCTTCAGGCAGTCTGTTCTTGACAGTCAATCCCAAGGACTGTTGTATTGGCGGCTTTGTATTATGCTTCGTTCAGATGTTCGAAGCAATTATTGCTCTAGAAAACATATTGATAGGTTATGTAATCGAACAGAGAATGAAAAGTTAAAAGGGAGGGGGGGGGGGATGATTATGTTGTTGGTGCGCGAGATGATCCGTGCGGATCATCTTGTAATATATAGCGGAAGAGGACGCAGAAGGTCTTCACTGCTCCACAGTATTTTTCGAAGATAACAGGACTGAAAGATCGATAAAATATTATGTATGCTACGGATGGGGTCATGAAGCTTGTGCAGGAATGAATATAAATAATGACTAGGGTTCCACTTGCCATTTCTGTATGATAATACAAAGCAAAAAACGTTCAAAATTTTGACGTTAACAAAATAATCATTCATTCTACGATTCGAGTTGGATGTCGATTGTTCAAACTTTTTCTTCTTCCAATTATATTACTGATTTTTAAAACGATATTCAGTTTCATGTTGATTATGGAAAGATTGATTTTCCTCATTATTTCAGAAGGCTGTATGATTTGGTTGAACTATGTTAAACGATGGATCTCGTATGTGAGTGATATTCATAATAAATGATTTCATGGATAATTTTGAAAATTAACTAGCTCAGTTCAGGAAAATCCAAATAAAAATCCATCCAAGAATGATACTTTGGTCACTAAGTTCAGTAGCTACTATTTCGTAGGTAGGTTTACTGACAATGACATAAATGAAACCATTGTAAACTGTAATAAATTGTTGTTTCCGTTTGATTTTGAAACAAATCTAGAACTGCTACAAAAAAGCTGCAGCATGGTGCCCGGGATTATGTTGATCATATCCTAGGAATCATCCTGGAAACCAGGGAGTCCAAGATGATCCTTGGGTGAGGTTTGGAAAATAGTGAAATATCGTGAAGAAAAGTCAATGAAATCAACTTTCAGAGTATAATAAGAAATGATGAATTTGACATTATTAACCCTTAAGCGGTAACGTCGGGTCACTCGTGCCCTGACGAAATCGACTGTATCCTATATCTCAGACTTTTCGAACAATTATATTGTTTGAACAAATGAAAAAATCGGAAGTATAACAATTGGCTCTTGAACTACGATCGTTAACAAACTAATATAATGTTTTTATCGATTTTTTAGAACCTTGAGGTACTTTTTTAAGCGCCGAAAACGAGTGACCCACTTAACCGACGTTAACCGCTTAATGGTTAAGGTGGCTGCACCCAATTTGGAATAATTGATCACTTTTTTTTCATACAGAATATTTTCTACAAGTTCCAAAATATCGTGAAAATAAGTGGGGGTCACGACTTCAATCATGAGAAAGAAAGTATCAAAATTATGTAGTTATACATCAGTATTGTAAGTGAGGATCGAGGGTATACATATTTTTATACTTAAGATGTGTGTTGAAAAGAAATGACAATTCATAACAGAAATAATTTATATGGTACAAGAGTAAATGCTGAATTCATATTTATAAAGAAGAGTACTGGCTACTGAGGTAACAATAAAGATATTCACTCTGGAACATGAATTACTCATGCTAATCATCATGCATGCAATATAGAAAACGTCGCGAGGTCGATATACACATCTTTTATTGAGGTTATCAATTCTTCTAGCGAAGAAATGTTAGTCAAAAATGATTTCATTTTGAAAAAAATATTTTTTTTAGTTGGAAGATTTTTATTTTTACCATAAGATATTAAATCATACCTGAGACACTCTTCAGCGACCAGTGAGTAATGAAATTGTTTTTCATCCTCAATGTAAGAAAAAACTGATTTAAGTAATCTCCAACAGTGTCCCAGAGTAATACGGCCCGTTCTGGTGGAGCCACCTCAGGCGCGTTTACATCTTAATTGAGTCGAATTTCGCTTGTTATACGAGCATTCTCGGGTGAGGGAATCATCTTATAGACTTCTCCCCTAGGGTCATTCTTCCCCACTGGGGATTTTCAATAGCAAAAACAATTATACTTCACATAGTGTTTGTGTCGGCGTATCATACTTAAGATATGCGCTACTTGTTCATGTCCATCGGTGATCATTTGTGTTAGTCAGGCAATAATAGCAAATAAAAGCAGTTTGGATATTTCGATTAGCGGTAACCGAATTTCGTCATGAAATTTGATACAAGCATTCCACTGGACTATTTAACGGTCCCCCTTACAAAGATTTTTGGCAACTCGCAATATTTATCGTGATATCCAATTTATACACTGTTCAGCACGCTCTAATATATCGATATATTATGACTGTTTTCTCTCCCCGCGGAGAGAAGGTCAAAATAACACGAGTCGATCAGAAAGTAACAGGGAAAAGCGCGGGGGGGGGGGGGGGGGGTTAGGCAGAATAAAATGAAAAACGGGTGAATAGTAAAAAAGAAGGTGGGAATTTAATCGACAGATAACGTAACGGACAATTAAAATTCAATAATAACAGCAAGAAAAGCAGAAGAAAAGTAATCATCAAGCAGACAAACAAATCCTATAATTATTCAAGACAACATAATACAAAATAGGAAGAGAAGGAAAGAGAGAGAAAAGAAAGAAAGTAAGAAAAAGGTACGGGTATAAGAGAAAGGGATAAGGAAGAAGGATTTCACAAAATAAGAAAGGGCGTAAGGCGGGGGGGAGCGTCGAATCGGGTGCCAACTATGTTACGGCGTAGCACCTTATGTTATTCCGGGCTTGGGGGACACGAACTCGAATCGTCGTTGGACGGGGAACCGTTAGCTCACGCGGGAGCGGGGGAGACTCGAACAAGGGGGAGCGGGGGTCGGTATCTGCGCTATCGGCTCTACAAATAAGCCTCGGCACTTCCGGGGCGAGTAATCAGGGGTATCAGGGGTATCGGGCGGGTAATCTGAGAGGGTGGTTGATAAGGGAAGAGGGAGAGCGGTTGGAGGTTGAAAACAAGGTAAAACTAGCTTGGAAATATGCGATCGTCACCCGCCACGTCACGGGATACCAATGGGCAATATGGCCACCGTTGGTAGGACTGACGGGAAAAGTAATCAGCCTCATTACGGCTCTTTCGAGTTAAGTAATGGGATAAATAATGTTCGGGAGAAAGTGGAGATAGTAACATGGAAACTCACTTAAAACGGCGTACGGCTAATCCAAATACAACTATAGCGCATTCGCTTTTCGAACAATACAGGTCCTTCTGAAGTACTTTTGCGCGCTTATCCCTAAGACAGTCGGCTCGAAGCTGACGATCCGCCGTGCCGTCGTCTCCTTCGTGGGCTTTTGGGTGGTCGTCTCAGATTCCGGGGTTGTGATTGATGAGTCGGTGGCGCTGTCATCGGGGCTGTGTAACGTTCTCGTTGTTCAGCCGGGAGGGTTGGTGCGTCGGCATCAGGAACGGATCGGCAGCAGGTGAGGTTTGCAAGCTTTGCGAGCTTCGGGCATACACGCTGCGGTGGCGTGGCGTGCTGTTATAACGCTGTTTTGCAGGACGGCCGGCTCAGTTAACGGGCTGACGTGCGGGCATCGGATAACTTGGCAGAGCGTGTGGATTACTTTCCCCTCTCGCCCGCGCTACCCCGACTTCCGAGACTTTGGCCGTGCTCTCCCGACCGTGCTGGGTCCAAGCTGCGGGGTTCCAAGGGCGGGTGACAGATGATGGGCTGCGGTGGCTGGTGCCGACAACGGCGGCGATGGACTTGGGGTTCGCTATACAGGCAGACAAACGGGATGAGGAGGAGCGGTAGGGAGCGCGGGGCTTATTCTACGTGGTTACGCGCAGGGGTGTCACAAGCGAGTGGCGGAGCCCTGACCGACGATGGGGGAAGCTTGTAGCGATTTTTCGTGACAATATAGTGTAACGAGAAATCTCGATACAGGCTTCCCCCTTCCTCGGCTCGGGCTCCGCCACTCGCATTCGACGTCCATAGGGTAACTGTTACAGATTAGCATAAGTTTCGCGTCCTTCTCCCCTCCCCTCCCGCCTCTGCCCCCCTTTTTTGTTTGTATGCTCGGCCCTGCGAGGCTGCGACCGTCGTCGCCGTCGTCACCATCGCCGTCATCGTTCCCCGTCACCCACCGAGGGATTCGGCCGGCCCTGGATTCCGCGCGGTCGGGAGAGCACGGGCCGACGCTACGGAGTGGAAAAGCACGGGCGAGCAAGCAAGCACACCGAGACCACCGCCATCCCCTCGTCGCCTCGCCACCGACGAACACAAATGCCTGGTCAGCATCGCCACGTCGCCGCAGCGAGCAAGCACGAAGCTCGCTGCGGCCGAAAGACCAAAAGGGACCACTGCTACCATCTCCGCAACGACGTCGAGGCTCACCCGTCGCCGACCCGCTCCCGCCGCCGACGTACCGACTCTTCCGTCCAAACGACAACACATCAGCCCTCCAATCGCCACACAGGATTCACCCAGGGTCACCGACAGGAATTGAGACGACGACGACGGCACGACGGTTCGACAGTCTCGAGCCGAGAGCCATAGCGAATGCGCGAGTCAAAATTTGTAAGACCGCGAAGAGTGTGTGAGATCTTCTTGATTCTTTGATTCAACTTTGATTCTTTGGATTAGCTGCGTGCTGAAACTGTGTGAGTGTGTTTCCTGGTTCCCGTATCGCCTTCACCCCTATCCTCCCCGTTTCTCCTCTGATTAGAGTCATCGTTTTGTCTGCTTGGTTCGCAGTCCCGTAGACTGACGGCCCAGCGATTTGCAACGTCCCGCGACGTGACGAGTGGCGAAGCGTTAAGTAGTCCACCCACCTGTTCACCCTTCTTCTCCCTCACCCACCACCCCTCCCCGCGATCCCCGGTTGTTCTCCCATTCCCGAGTGCCGAGGTTAATCGGTGAGCCGATAATGCGAATGATCGTAACCCGCTCCTCTCCTGTAGAGTCATCCCTGCTCCCGCGTGAGTCAAGCCGCCCCGCGAACCCTTGTTGTCTGTACGTCCGTGTCCCTTCGACACGCGAAAACGGTGCTGCCCCGGCTGGCAGCTGGCGCCCAATTTCATCCCGCCCCTTCTGTTCGAGTCTCCCGTGCCCTCTATCCCCCCCCGCTGTGCATCGCCGTTATTGTTTCAATTTTTTTCTTGTTGTCATTCTTTATCATTAAATTAAGTCGTGTTTACATTGTATTCATCACTGTTCGCTTATTTCATTTCCCCCCTTCTCCCACCCGCGTTTTCTTGCTCGTTTTCGTCAAGTCAAATTTCTTATAGCCGTCCTTCGTCTCACCGCGAGGGAAGTTGGTTATAATAGATATATGTATATATATATATATATATGTATATATACACATATATATACAGTAGTACCCCGATTATTCGTGCGCGGTTTATCCGGGTAGCGGATTATCCGTGCGATGTATTCTTATTATTAAAATCGTATTTTTGAAGGTTTCAATAGGTAAATTAACTTGCATTCACACAAAGCGAATTTATCCGCTTGTTTGGTGTTGCGCATCAACGCAGTAAGTTCGTTCGTTTCTTGATCATCAGGGTAACCTACCTATGTGATTTTTGATTTTCTTATTTAGTGTAAAAGCCTACTCATATAGTATTCTGTTCTTTTCATGCACAATAAAAGTTAGTTGGAACTCATGAGACCTGTTTTTTCCCGTTATCTTCTTAGTATGTATACATACATACATAAGAAATGAATGTTCGAAATATCCGTGCTTTTCAATTATCCGTGCGCCATCCGGTCCCGTGATGCCTGGATAATCGGGGTTCTACTATATATTGTAACGAAAAGTCGCTACAAGCTCCCCCCATCGTCAGCCCGGGCTCCGCCACTCGCTCGCGACACCCCTGCACTATTAGTACCCGCGTAGAATGAGATGCCCCCCCCCCTTTTGCCGCCCTTCCCTACCCACAGTATGAATGTCTAGCAAAACCCGAGTTCGCCACAGCCGTCGCCGCCGCCAGTCGCAGCCGCCGCCATCAGCCAAACACGCCCCTCACCCGTCATTCGCCACCGGCAAAGGAACCCAGCACGGTCGGGAGAGCACGGCCTGAGGCTCGGGAGCCCGGGAAGCGCGGGCGAAGGGGGCAAGTGACCGCACGTTCCGATGCCCGTACACCAGCACGCCAGCCCGTCTACTGACCCGCTATTCCAGCAAGACGGTGTTACAACCGCTCGCCACGCCACCGCAGCGAGAATGCCCGAAGCTCGTTGCGGCGAACAGACCAAAACCCTCCACCTGCGCCATCTAAGGACCTCCGGCCAAACCTCGCCTGCTGCCGACTCGTCCCCGATGCCGATGCACCGACTCTCCAGGCAAACGACCGAAACAAAACCCAGCCCGACAACAGCACCACGGACCTACTAATCGCAGCCCCGAAACCCGTGACGACCACCTGAGCACCCCCGAAAGAGACGATTGCACGACGGACCCTCAGCTTCGAGCCGACCGTCATAGCGAGAGGGCGAGAAAGTGTGTAATTGCGTAATATTGTAAAGTGTGTGAAAGTGAGAGTGCACTACTCAAAGTAGGAGTACTTATACCGTTTGAGTGAGTTCCCTGTTTATATTTCCACCCTACCCCGACCATTATTTGCCCCGTTTTCTCCTCCCGAAACATTGATCTGCCTAGCGAAATACTTTACCTGCCAGTACTTTAAACTGCCGGCCATCTTGATACCTTTGTCCCGTGGCGTGGTGAGTGGCGATCGCGTAGTTTTAAGCGAGGTTTATTGCATTTTTACCCTCCAATCGCCTTCCCTCTTTCCCAACCCTCTACCGTCCCCAATAGCCACCCCGATTTCCTGCCCGAAGACGTGCCGAGGCTAATTTATAGAGCCAATAGCGCAGAGACCGATCCCCACCTTCCCCCTGCACGAGTCTCGCCCGCTCCCGCGCGAGCTGACGGTTCCCCGCCTCCCAATCTTTTGAGCTCGTGTCTCGACGACAAGCGAGAGTATCCCGGTGCTAAGCCGCAACGTAGCTGGCGCCCAAATCGACCCTCCACCCTGTCGCTCGTCCCCCCCCCTTCTTTCTCTCTATCTGACCCCTCCCCCCCTTAAAAGCCCCCGATCTTCATC
>CAXAKQ010000151.1:92670-191129 GCA_963969455.1 Arge pagana
ATAATTTTCTTGGTGAATTCTATTCAATACCCACTCAATTGATGTATAAAAACAGGTGGACGAATAAGAGATATTCGGAAAGCGAAGGAACGTTACAGAATTATTTTTACAATCAGGTTAGAGAGGCGAATTATATACGCCCAAGAATGGCCGAACAAGAAATAAATAAACGTGGTTATGCGGATCGTCAGCTTCAGTAGATTTCGGAGATACAAGTGCGATGAGCAGAACATTAGCAAATTTGGATATAGCACAAGCAAAGAAGAGAATTGAGAGAAATTATAAACCAAACAATAATAGTCAGAATAGACAGGCAGGTATTCAACAAATGAATTTTCAAAATATCAAAAGGACCAGACCTGACTATTGTTTTGGCAACAACAGAAATCAAAATCAGCAGAACAATGTTCAAAATGATGTAGCTATGAATCAGAATAATAATTATCATCAGTTTGGCATGAATTATCAAAATGAGCAAGCTCAACACAGAAACGCGCATCAATATGACGCACCGCGACAAAATAGTTATCAACATTTTGTAAATCACGTACAAGAAGCTTTTCCGACCGACCAGAGAACATATGATAGAGAGAGAGAGAGAGAGCGTACAACTGCCAGATTTGACTAAGCCACCTCCAAATCGTCAAAATAACCAAAGTAAGACCCGTAAAAGTAATTTAAACTAAATGTCGGCACGTTGATATCAGGTCCGACAACGTGTCGTAAGTTGAATGATTTTGTGGACGATTTAGAACATGGTATCCAAACTAGCAACGACCAAACTCACACTAAATTGAATAAAATTCCAAAATCTCCTCACGCCTTAATAACAATAAAGGATATAAATGTATGGGCACTTTTGAACGCAGGCAGTCAAATATCGGTGATATCGCAAGATTTTTATCATACGTTACAGCAAAATATGAAACTATTAGAACTGCCAGTATCAAACATGACGGTGTCAACTGCGATCGGAAAGAAAAGTACAAGTATTAAAAAGCAAGTATTGCTTGATTTTGGAATAGGCTCGAGCAAGTTTTCGCAAATTTTTGTAGTAGTACCATTTTTAACTAGTCAAATAATTCTCGGTAATCATTTACAATTGCGCTATGGCACGATAATAAACTACGGAAACCAAACCGTGAGTATAAAACAGAACGTAATACCAGACGCATTTATTTGGTTTGAAAAATCGGCAATGGATAGAATATTGGTCACAGATGAAAATGATAACGTATTCGTTTACATAATTAATGCTAATGTTAATGAAAAAGATGATAAGGTAATCGGAAATGACAATAACAATGTATTAATGGAGAAGATAGATATTAGTGAGGTATATAGTGTTATTGATGTGCAGCAAATTGAGATGGGAGAAACTGATCCGAAAGATATACGGAATAATTACAATATAAATAATATAAAAAATGATATACAATATGTAACAGATGCAGATAGTCAAGGGGGAGATACACCATTAAGTCAGATAAAAAATAAAATGAACGAAGTAACAACTATCCAGCAAAACGAAAAACAGAAATTGATTGAAATGTTGTCAAAGAATATAGAAGTGTTCTCAGATAAACCGGGTTGTGCAAAAGACTATGTCCATGAAATTCGGTTAACCAAGCAAAATCCTGTCATAAGAAAAACCTATGCAGTCCCATTATCATTGAAAGTAAGGGTAAAAGAAAAAATCGATCAAATGCTACAACTTGGAATTATTGAAAAGTCGACCAGTCCATATCTCAATCCTTTAAGAATCGTGAGTAAAAGTAATGGTGACATAAAAGTCTGTTTGGACGCAAGAGAATTAAACAACGTAATAGAAGATGATCACGAATCACCTCCAGTCATCGATGAAATAATACAAGACTTTGTAAATGCAAAATACTTTACCAAAATAGATTTAACAAACAGCTACTGGCAAATTCAATTAGACGAGAGATCACGTATACTAACAGCTTTTCGGTTCGAATACTCGATGTATCAATTTATACGAATACCCTTTGGTCTTAAAGTTGCAGGCAGCGCATTTATTCGGGCGTTGAGAAATGCCTTGCAGAAAGGTTCTAGCAGGTTAAAAAGAACGGTTAGGGATTACGTAGATGATTTACTCATAGGCACGGAAACGTTTGACGAACATGTATTGGTTTTGGACGGGCTGTTCACAATCTTACGAGAATTCAATTTCACGATTAACTTAAGAAAATATAATTTTCTTCAAAGGGAAGTACCGTTTTTGGGTTTTTTCATATCGGTACAGGGAGTAAAACCAGACCCGGAAAGAATAAAAAGTATTCAAGACTTTGAGGAACCAAGGAATCTTAAACAATTACAAAGTTTTCTAGGCATGTGTAATTATTACCAAAGATTTCAGGAAAAATACAATGAACTTATATCACCATTTAGAAATTTATTAAAAACTGATGTTATATGGCAATGGAGTCCGATGCATTCAAAAGCATTTAGTATTATGAAACAGGAATTTATCTCTTGCGTGTGCCTAAGCCATTTTATTCCAAATCAATTGTTTTATGTGCAAACCGATGCTAGCGAATGTGGTATTGCGGGAAAATTGTTTCAAATCCAAGATAATGCGAAGCGTATAGTTTCGATAGCGAGTCGCTGTCTAACGGAAGCGGAATCCCGTTTCACGACCACAGAACGTGAATTATTAGCCATCGTCTATGTCATCTCGAAGTTTCGATATTATCTGATTGGCAGGAAATTTGAAATAATTATCCACCACAAAAGCTTAACGTTCTTAAATTCAACTACGTATCACAACAGTCATTTAATCCGATGGTCATTGTATTTGCAACAATTTTCATTTTCGGTATCTCATTGCCCAGGAAAAGATAACGTTACAGCTGATTTCTTTAGTCGAAATCCCGAATCTAAATTCAGAGAGCAGAGTCATGATGATATAATGATTTCTGCGTTGAATCAATTCTATTATGTCGACGATTTACACTCTGAAACTGATTTCCTAGTAATAATGGCGTTGAACACTGAAAATAATACCTTGGATAGTGTGATAAAAAATTTAGCACAGAAACAACGATTAGATACTAAAATAAAAAGAATTATAGACAGACTTCAAACGGACAATGACATGCGTAATTACCAAATGCACAAAGATATTTTATTTCATAGCGAACGAAAGTGTGATAGGTGGCGTATAGTAATACCACAATCAATATCAAGACAAATATTGACGATTGTTCGCGCGAAACTTGGTCATCCCGGAGTGTATAAAACGATGATGTTCTTAAAAAAGTATTATTATTGGAACGCAATGAAAAAACAAGTGAAGAATTATGTCAAGTCATGCGACTTGTGTCAACGGGTAAAGTACCTTTCGATCACGATGGAGGGTACCTATCAATTTATTGCCCCTAGCAGTCCTCACGACTTGGTTACAGTCGATTATTATGGTTCCCTCCCTCGCGGTCGAGGGGGCGTTCAATATATCTTTGTTGTTTTAGACGCATTTTCAAAACTAGTTCGTTTGTACCCAGTGAAGAGGGCGACGACACAGATTTCGATCAAACGGATTCTGGAGCATTATATCCCGGAATGCGGTAAAATGCAAAGAATATTGAGTGATAACGGATCGCAATTCACGTCTCCAAGTTGGAAGAACGCGTTAGAAGCACAGGGCATACGCGTAATATTTAGTTCGATACGCCATCCGGAATCAAATCCAACGGAACGAGTAATGCGCGAGATCGGTAGAATGTGTAGAACCTATTGCTCCAGTAAACACACGGCATGGCCTAACTATTTAAAACAAATTGAAGATTTATTAAATGTAACCACCCATCATAGCACAGCTTGCGTTCCACAGGAGTTGCATATTGCTACTCCAATCATAGATGAAGTAGAAAGACTAGTCGATTGCCCGAAACCACGTCGGCTAGACCATAAACATATGCTCGTAATGGCCAGAGAGAATATGATAAAAAACTTCAAATACAGAAAAAAGAGACAGAAACCGTCAAAAGTTCCTTTAAGGGTGGGTGACCGAGTACTATTGAGAGTTCGGCATCTTTCGAATGCATTTGACCGGGTTATACAAAAGTTTTTTCACTTGTATGAAGGACCATATGAAATTTCTCAAGTTATAGGAACAAATGCGTTTGTGTTGAACGATCCAAATCGTGATAAACCGATTATTGGTACCTATAACAGGGCAAACCTTCGAAAATATTATAGTATGGATGATGACGTGTCTGAGAAATTCAGTGACGACGAATGTGATGAGCCTGTCGTAAATAGCGTATAACGTTTAAGTTTCTTAAGAAATATGTATAGTTAAGACTGGAAGTAAGAATAGAACGAGGCTAACCAGCGGAACGATGCATGTAAATAGTATGAATGAATAATTTAAGTAGGTTAAGAAGGAGTCGCGAAAAGGTGCTCCGTGAAGTGACGTGAATTTTGTATCGCTGGTCAACGATCTCCAAATTTTCAACCTTTCGTGAATAATCTCGGACGGACCGTAATTACGCAACTCAACTCATCTCATAATTTTATGTATCCTGTGTTCGCATATTTCATGAATCGGATGGATCGAGCGTTGAACCGGTGGTGAATTTCTGAGTTGGGTCCGACGACGTTCCTGGTTTTGGCTCCTCCGGGTTACTCAAAAAAGGGGGAGAATGTAACATGCCCTTGTGCAACTTGAAATTGCCGCGTTGCCCCTACTAGGTGTATTGGTACCATCACTTGAGCGCCGCTGAGGCTTGGTTCTCGGGTGAAAACCGAGAATCGGCCTCTTCCTGCTGGGCACGCGGACGAAGCACAAGGTGCAGAGAAAATTCATAGTGACTCCGGTTCATACTCGGATTCGGTCATATTTCTAAAAAACCATAGAAAGTACATGGTGCACTTGGACACCTGGTCCATGAATCCTGTGCCCGGGGGAAGCAGCAAATCGGAATCGTCGACCTTTTCACGCTTAGTACTTGTGCCGTCTTAGTTATACGTACACCACCGATGTCACGCATATTGTAATAAAAACCTGTAGAATAACACAATCTTTCACTGAAAGCTGCCAAAACCAAAGTGAATTATTTTGCCACCAAAATACGCAAGTGCTTGAGTATTCTGAACTGAGTGAGTAGTACGTTGTGAATATCGTGGACAAGATAACGAAGAAAATGTCGGAATTTCAAAAACGCGATTCTGGCTGAGCACTACAAATCATCAAGCAGTTGAACATTGATTGTTCGCGATATGTGCGCTCCGTCTGTGTGAGAAAAGAAGTCCAAAAGAATGCTGTTGCACGAAGAAAGAGAGTGAGAGCGTAGCCTGGCGAAAAAGAAAGATTCCCCGCGCTTTATTCAAACTGTCCATTAGAAACATGTGGTTTTTGTCTGGCGTTCTGGCACATATGGAAAAGTCCAGTTGTCGAGTCGGAAGATAGACGGACCAGCGCGTCACGGGGTGCCTCCCGCGAGTCCTTCTGCCGAAAAACTGCGGACGCGTTAGTCAGTTTCTTGGGAAAATTCACGGTGTACGGTCCTCTCTCTACGCGACGTCCGCGGTCGTTGCAGTTCTCGTGCTTCATCCTTGCCTTCGAATCTAGTTGTGTTTTCCAATTCCATCTTGTATTTGACTCTATCGCTTGCTCCGCGTGTGCACAGCTCCGTAAAGTTCATACTGGGCAATTGTGACCGGTTCCGGTGCCTTGCGTATACGCAAGTACCATATACTGTTGCATGTTGATTCGGCTGCCAGCAGCGCATTGCAAAAGGGCTGAGGACTGGATTGCCAGCTGCCTTAGCTGAGGATACGCTGTGGTATCCTCTGGGGTGTCAGCGACCACGTGGTAGGTTTGCCCATCTTTAACTCAGGGGCGGCTTAGTGAGGGCTGAAGCCGTTTTCGAGACGTCTGAACTGCGTCGTGCTTTTTTGACTGGTGGTACTCTCCTTTTCTATCCCGTATGTGAGTGCGTCAGGCTGGTGAGTGAGCACTCGTTACAAAATGGACATTCAAGTGTGAAAATGTAATGGGCTATTGTAGTCATCATGTTCATAATAAGCATGATTGATTTCTCTCGTATTCCTCGCGTGCTTGATTTGTGTTCCTATGCCGAATTTCGCTAATTATTCCTTTTCATTGTCATTTGTAATTTGTATCTTGGTTCTGGCATTTGAATGGCTTTTCCCCCACTTGTGACTGGAGTTTTCTTATGCGGTCTACATATCAGTTAGTTTCATCTGATATACCAAAGCGCCCGTTGATTCAATTCTTTGTTTCCTCATTCAATAATACATCTCGCACCCCTTCCTACTTCATAACCGCAGAACTATCAACGTAGGGTTCACTTGTTAATTCAAACTGGGACTTATCATTTATCTATGTCACGTTTGTTCTTTCTATAAATATTATTTTGAACTATACATTGATATGAACAAATGATAAGCGTTTAATGGGGGAGCCTCCAATGATTTACCTCCAGTCATCGTGAAAAAACATGCCATGATGAACGTGAACATCGTGTCGTCGAGTCAGGATTGTTATGTATGAGCTCTGGTTTCAACACTGAAACCAGTCAACAATTACGCGAACGAAATCGGTTCATACCCACAATACAGAACAATCCTGAAACTTGACGGAATAAATTTGCCGATAGACATCAAACAGATACCGCAATCCGAAAAATCAAACGATCTGAGTATAACTGTGTATGGAGTGAAATCGTCGGTAGAGGAATGGTGCGACGCCGTGAAATTGAATTCCACGATATTGGAAAAGATAGAGGAAATCAAGCGTGATGTGGTACCCATCAGAATTGCCGAAAGCGTGAATGACACTCATGTTAACCCGCATATGATCAGAAACTCACCGATCACGTGACATTATTGTTGGATTTAAAATTTATCGCGATTCGTCAGTGCAAGCCTGTCAAAGACAAAATCCAATAAATGGATTCATGATCGCTGCCTATCACATTTTTATACGAAAATTAACTCAAAGCAGATTGGTAGATTGTAAAAAATTTAGTGCAGTGAAAAATGTCATGCCAACCGGAGAGAATAAGTGGATAAAATTGAGAACTTTCTATTACTATTATAAGCGCGAAAGTTTGTTTGTATGCATAGATGTATGAATGTTTGTTACTTTTTCTTGCAGAAGCCACTCAACGGATTTTGATAAAACCTCACAGTACCATTGTTTGTACCTTAGAATAACATATAGGCTATAATTCATAACGATATCGAGGTAGTTTACGAAATTATAACGGTAATTATCAACCATCTCAGAGCTATTTCGGCGTGCGGAGCAAGAACCGTTGAAATGACACGAAAAAATATCTAGAAACCTTTCATGAAGAAACCATACATGAAAACTTTCGCGTTTATAATAGTACTAAGATTTTACAAGTCGCGGTCAACTTTATGGTACACGATCTTCTGTTTATCACTATCAATTTTTGACAGTTTGCGAATAACTTCATGGTACATGACGTATTGATTCATGCGAAATTCGAATACATCATCAATATACGCGATGTACGCAGATTTCAAATACATCATCGATATACCGTTTTGCATCAGTACGTACAACAATTTGGTCTATTTGTGTGTGTGTGTGTGGTGTGTGTGTGTGTGTGTGTGTGTGTGTGTGTGTGTGTGTGTGTGTGTGTGTGTGTGTGTGTGTGTGTGTGTATGTATGTGTGTGTGTGTGTGTGTGTGTGTGTGTGTGTGTGTGTGTGTGTGTGCGCGTGTGTGTTACTGTTTTCTTTGGCGGTCATCGTCTACAGCGTTCCATTCTCTTGCTGTCATAGATATCATCTCCACACACTCGCAATACAGTCGTTATTTCTTATATGGAACAAAAATATTCACTAGAAATAATTCAAGTTGCAAAACGACGTTTACCGGGTGAAACGAAGCTCACCGGGTTCATTAAGTAGCCCTGATTTCAATAAAATAGGCAGGTCTTGCATTTTTTAAGTATAAAAATAATAATAGCTACCGTTCTGTATCATTCCAAAGTGTCGAAAGAGTACTTACTGAGAATCATGCCGCGAAAGCGTAAATCTAATTTTTCCCAAAGCTCTAATAAACTCGAGCTATGGAAGTAGCCAGACTTAACGAGACGTTTTCACAAGCCGAACTGCGTAGGCTTGAACAGGCGGAGCGTGAGGCAACGAGCTGCTAAGACACCTGAACAGTCCCAAGCTCGGCGTCAACCGAACGTTGAATATATGATCGAAAATATGACTCACGGTCCCTGTGGTGCACTAAATCCGTCATCACCATGCATGAAGGGTGAAAAATGTACCAAAAAGTATGCAAGTGCGCTTTCAAAAGATACTCAAATCAACGACAAAGACTATCCTTCGTACAGGCGTAGAGCACCAGAAAATGGCGGCCGTACGATAACTGAAAAAACCCGAGGTAGAATATAGGAAATATTGGTTGACAATATCTGGTTTGTCCCATATTCTCCTCTTCTCTATAACTTTTTTTTATATATAATCGAAGAGAATTCAAAAGACAGCAGTTGAATATTACAGAATTAAATCTTGAATCATGAAAAGCGACACACACGTGACGGCACGGTAAAAATGTAAATGAGAACCAGCTGCGGGCCGTATTTCCAACACTGCCTACCGTCTGAAGTTGACTCCTACATATTTCTACCCTGATAGCCACTCTTTCTGTTCAAGAATTGTAATATTCGTGATTTCAGTAAACTTAGGGACAAGTTTACGGCAAGTCTCTGCAAAGCATTATCAGCTCATAAGTTTTCACAAATCTATCGCCGCAAATTCAATACAAGCTGACGGTCAGATTTATAGTAAAATTACAGACATTTTTCATACTAGTTTTTTCCGTCAGATTAGCAGCAGATTGACGACAAGACATACTATTCAATTATCTCCGTCTATTTGACTACAGATTGGGGTAGTAGATTTCCGACAAATTACCAGTAACATGGCTATCAGGGTAGTGTTTATTTTGATTTGGAATTCCATTCCGGTCGTCTGTCTTATCTCTCTATTATTGTGCTGTTTTCTCATCTACTCTTGCCTCTTGTATTCGGTATCTATATTGTAAATTGCAAAACAAACATTATTATCGAATATTCAAAATTATTTCCACCACGTCCATGTGCAATTCGAACGACAATGGTTTCGTAAATATGTCAGCCAATTGTTCTTTTGACCTGATCCATCTGACTTCTATTAATCGTTTTTTTGCACATTCTTCAATGTAATGCTCTCTTATCTCAACCACGGGTCTCAACTTATTTCCTTCACTCGTCTCTGTGTTGCCTATTGCCGCTTTATTATTACACCACAGTACCATAGGAAGAATTGGATCAGTCAGGATCAATCTCAAAGAATTATATAAAAAACACATCTCTTAACCTGCTTCGCTCATTATAACATATTCAGCCTGGCAAGTAGATGATGCTACATGAGGCTGTTTATGAGTCCGCCAATTCATCGCATCTCCATATAGTCTCATTAAATACCCGTTAGTTGTTCATGCATTTTGACAATGTCCAAAAATTGCGTCAGAATATCCCTGGACGTCATTTCTTTCACCAGTGTATCTCAAACCTAGTGGATTTTGTTCGTTTCAAGTATCTAAACACTCTCTTCGCCATATTCCAATTGTTTTCTATTGAATTCAATCGATGTCCGTAGAGGACATTAACAGAATACCGAATGTCTGGTCTGGTTGTTCCAGCCTGATAAAATAGACTTCCTTCCGCTTATCTATAGGGTACGTGTTCCCCAGACTTGTTCTCATTCAGTTTCTCATCTCGACCACTAGCTGCTCTCATTTTTCTTTCGCAATTATTGACTGCAGCAGTGTTCATTGTAGTCTGTTAAGAGTGTGCTTCATTGAAACCAAATCTCTTCAATATTTTGTCAACATATTTCTCCTGAGTTAATTCGATGATTTGTGTTAGAGTGAATGGAAATTAATCGGTTTTCACGCAGGACTATGATGAATATATTATAACAGATATGGTTTATTAAACGTAAAGACGAGATTGTGTTACAAAAACGGGAGGGGAGAAAAAGGCGCCCGTGAGCGAGAGAACCAAAGAAAAAACATAAAGGCGACAACAAGAAAAGGGATACCAGGTTTTTTTTTCTTAATCATAGGGACTTTTCGCAGTTAATAGTTTCAGCACTCCCACTTTGACGCCTCGGAAAGTCCGTTGCACTTTTCAGTCTCTATCACTTGCTCACAACTTTGGCTTCTTTTGTTAAATATTAATATTATTTCTCCATGTCCGATTCATCGAGTACACGCAGCATTTCTCATTGACGCCGGAACGTGTTTCTCGTGAGCGGCATTGTAAAAATATACGCTTGTTGCTCGCTGGTAGGAACGTACTCCAGTACGAACTCCCTCGCTGCGTACATCTCCCGGATGAAATGATACTTGATGTCGATCTGTTTGATCCGTTCGTGAAACTCCGGGTTTTTAATCAACCGGAGCGCGCTCTGATTGTCAATGCGGAGCACCGTCGTCTGTACTGCAGGGGTCAAATCGCGTAGCAGTCTCTTTGCCCAAATAAGCTCCTTGACAGCATGACAGGCCGCGACATATTCCGCCTCGGTCGTTGAGAGCGTCACAACCTTTTGTCGCTCCGATTTCCACGTGAGCGTTGACGAACTCAGTTTCAGAACGTAACCCGAGGTGGACATCCGGGTGTTCGTATCTCCAGCGTAGTCCGCGTCGCTGAAAACGAGGATCTTCTCGTCGCTTCCACTGTCGAAGTACAACCCGTGACGCGTCGTACCCTTAACCCAATAATGCCTAGCGTTGCGTTTTCGCAACGCATCGCTTATCATCACCTACAGATCGACAGGTGCGACAGTTTGATCCGGAGCAAAGCGGATATTTCAGTTCAAGGAAGTATCTTATCAACCTGTTGTCGTGTTTTGCGCGATTTTGCTATTTTCCCTATTTTTTTCGCGGCCGAAAATCGTGAATTCCACTGTTTTCCGTATTCAGTTTTCAATAAACCAGGAAAAACTAGAAAAATCCTAGAAAAAAATCCTCTCACATATTCTCACTCTTAATTACATATATTTGACGTAAACAATTGTTTCGTGGCGATTCGCGAATTTTTAGTATTGGCCAGATAGTCGCATAGGACGGCGTTGCGTTACCGCAACGCTGGGTCGAACCGAAGGTCAAGTAAACAAAATCCGCGCGCGTCCACTCTCGAAGCGGACTGATACTCTTTAGTTCACCACGGTTTATTCCAGTATCGTCTTGTATTTATAACCTACAATGTTGCGAAAAACGTTTACGAGTGCCCATGAAATTGAAGACTTACTGAATGCTAGCTCTGATGAAGAGGAAACAGCGACTGAAATTCGACATGCCGACAACGTGCATTTTATAGTTCTGCCGCCAGATAATACCGATGCGTTTAGTGAAAATGAAGATATTGATGAAGGTACGCAGTTGTTGAGTGATGTGTGCGCGGATATACCGAAAGATATTACTGGCCAGATCGAAGTTGTTTGCGAATTCGATGACGACAACGGACATTTGCCAAGAACCAAGTAGTGGAAACAACGACCATTCGGACGTTAGCGATCGGCCGTTTGTCGTGCGCGAGCCTAAGTGGACGAAGGCTCAGAACTATACATTATTGAAAGAGCCGGTAGATTTCTCCGAAGAAAAACACGCAGACATTTGTACAAGATTATGTAATTTATTTCTGTGTTTTCATCTATTCCAACGATTGTAATGAGTTGTTGTTTCGAATTGCAGGACCACTGAATCCACTCCAGTTATTCGAATTATTCATCGATGCTGATATCATCAATTTCATTGTTGATAGTACCAACCGATATGCGGCTATCGATCGCAATAATCCCTCTTTCAAAACCGATGTTGAAGAGGTGCGCAAAGTAATGCGAATAATGTTTGTGACTGGGTATCATACCTTGCCAACAATCAGGAGTTATTGGTCGGATAGCCCATCTTTAGGTTGTGCCATAGTAAAAGCGAGTATGACTCGCGATTGTTTTCTTCGCGTCAAAGCGCATCTCCATGTTTGCGATAACCAAAGCCTCGATCCGAAAGACAAATTTGCAAAAAGTGACACCATTGAATGATATGATGAACGAGCGGTTCATGCAATTCGGCGTCTTCGCTCACAACTTATCGATCGATGAACAAATGATTGCGTATTTCGGCCGACATTCTTGTAAAATGTTCATCAAAGGAAAACCAATTCGATTTGGATTCAAATATTGGTGTCTTTGTTCATCCGAAGGATACCTTTTTTCATTCATACCATACGCCGGTGCGTCCAGTGATAATAAAAAAGGGTTCGCGCTCGGTGAGAACGTCGTTCTTCGTCTGCTCTCGAATTTAGAGAGTCCGAGCCAACACTGCGTGGCATTTGACAATTTTTTTACTTCGCATAAACTTATGTCTCGTCTTTCTTCCTTGGGATATTTCGCCATGGGAACGGTGCGACATAATCAAACAAATAAGTCGTCGCTAACAGATGTGCGCGAAATGAAGAAGAGAGATCGAGGTTCTAGCGACTTCTCTTTTGACAAGGTGAACCGAGTTCTGGCTGTGCGTTGGAACAATAATGCAGTTGTGACCGTCTTATCGAACCAACTGGAGCACGCACCATTGCATCGTGCAAAGCGTTTTGACCGAAAGAAGAAAAAAATAGGCTATATCGATATGCCGCGTCCCATTTACGAATATAATAAGACAATGGGTGGTGTGGACCTATTCGATAACGCGATAAACAATTATCGCATTCGTATCCGTGGGAAAAAATGGTATTGGCCATTATTCACGAATGCGCTGGACTCTGCAATGGTCAACGCTTGGAAGCTACACTGCTTATGCCGCAAAGTCGAGAAAAATTCCATCATGGGACAACTGGAGTTTCGTGTATTCGTGGCAGAATGCTTATTGCCATCATCAAAAATACGGAGTGGAAACGATTCACAAAAAGAAAATGATCAAGCAGCCAGCAACGTAATCCGAAGAGATCGAAAGGATCACACAGTGGGAAAGAGTAATACTCGCCTCCGGTGCCGCCATTGTAAAAGTCAAACAGTATTCACCTGTGAAAAGTGCAAGGTCGGGCTCCATCCGAAGTGCTTTACAGCGTATCGCTCCTCTTCATAGAGCGGAATTCTTACTTTTGTATTCATGAATTGTTATTTTCTTTCTTGATTGTTCAATTGAAATAAAACTTGTGATGAAAAAATTGCCAAATATAGTAATCGAGCGAATTCCGTATACCGGTACGACCCTGCGTTGCGTTTTTGCAACGCATCCCCTAAGCCACACGGAGGGAGGAAAAAATGTGTAATTTTTTTTCCTTCTTAGTTGACCCATAAGTAATGATTTCACGAAATTTCATCTTTTTTGCACCGGTAATGTGCCGGTCTTAATGGGTTAAGGTACTTCAGGATCCGTTTGACGCTGTTCCAATGTGCTTTCGACGGCTTCTCGAGATGCTGGCTCGCCGTGTTCACCGCGTAAGTGATATTCGGTTTCGTGGTGACGGACAAATACATAAGACTACCGATCGCCTGTCGATAAGGCGCGTTCGCAGCCTCCCTGCTGTCACACGTTGCATTTTCTGATTCGTGCTGCTTATCTGCCGGAATGGCCACCGGATTCGCGTTTTCCATCCGGAAACGCTCGAGAACACGATTTGCATACGCTTCCTGGTGCAGAAATATGGCACCGCTCGATTGCCGCTCGATCTGAAGACCGAGGAACATGTCCGCTGTGTCAGACGTGATTTCGAATTCCCTTTTAAGCTCTTGTATTAACGAAACGATTTTCTCTTCAACCGCTGATGCAATCAGCCCGTCATCAATATAGATCGCGAGAATCAGTCGCGCTTCGCCTTCACCGGACGTGAAGACACACGGGTCAGCTGCTGATGCTTGAAGTTGGAATTTATTTAGTGAATCGGTGAAACGTTTATTCCAGCAGCGAGAGGCCTGTTTTAGGCCATACAGACTGCGCTTCAGCTTGCAGACGCGTTTTGTCCCGTCTTCGTATCCCATGGGCTGACTCATGAAGATTGTTTCCTTAAGCTCACCATACAGGAATGTCGTCATAATATCAAACTGTCGCAGTTTCATCCTTGAACATGCTGCGACTGCGAGGATACTTCGAGTCGAGTCGAATCTCACCACTGGGCTGAAAGTTTTCTCGTAGTCGATGCCGTACTGTTGCGTGAAGCCTCTCGCCACCAGCCTCGCTTTATAGCGATGTTTACTTCCATCAGCATTTTTCTTCAATTTAAAAGTCCATCGATTGTCGATGACCATTTGGTGTTTCGGCAAATCAGCGAGAATCCACGTTTCATTTGTTCGAGAGATCTCATTTCCTTGTCCATTGCGCGCTTCCACAACGTTTTGTCACTGCAGTTTACAGCTTCCTCGAACGTGCGTGGTTCTTCGCTTCGAATTGCGAAACTGACGCTCGATTGCGCGTCCGCGTATCGTGCGGGTAGTCTGATCTCGTTCCGATTGCGTAGACCGTACCTTTCGCGCTGCGGTACAGCCACTTCTTCGTGGTCGTGATCGTCGAAAGGATCCTCGAAGTCGTCGATCTCGTCTTCTTCATCTCGCCCCTTCTTCATCCTCGTTGATTGGATTCTCCGCGTTTTCTGGTATGTCTTCTTTGCTCGGTATTTTAAGGAGCGTGTATTCGTCCTCCGAGACTTGTTCTTCGACGATTTGTCGGCCTGAGAATTTCACATCTCTGCAGACTTGAATTTTATTCTCGGACGAAAACCAAACGCGATAACCCTTCGTATCTTCATCATATCCGACAAGCAGACCTTTCTCGGCTTTATGGTCCCATTTGCGCCTCTTTTCTTTTGGAATATGCGTAAATATTTCCTCTCCGAAGACTCTGAGGTAGCTGATGTCCGGTGGTTTACTATGCCACAGCTCGTACGGCGTTTTCCCCTTCACGCTGCTCGGTCCCGTTCGATTTAATACATGAACTGCCGTATTGACCGCTTCGGCCCACAGTTTCGTGCTGAACTTCCTTGCGAGTAGCAGCGATTTTCCCTTTCAGCCACTCCATTTTGCTCAGGAGTATATGGTACAGTTTTTTCATGCTTCACGCCGAGACTGTTCGTTAATTCGCGTACCTCCTGGTTTACGAATTCTAATCCGTTGTCCGTCCTCAAAGTTTGAACTCCGCGCGGCAAAATCTTCTCGCATCATTTGAGGAAGTTTCGCAGATGACCCTTGACCTCGCATTTCTGCTTCACAAAGAACACCGTCCTCATGTGTGAAAAATCATCCTTCAAGAGAAGAAAATAGCATGATTCTCCCACGGAATCATCCTGCATCGGACCGCATAAGTCCGCGTGTACGAGTTCTCCAGCTTCACTTGCCTTCGTCAAACTCTTTGGAAACGGCGCTCGATGCATCTTTCCTATCGCGCACGGTTCGCAGAAAAAATCCTTTTCTGCCAGTACCTCGTTATTTGTCTGCTTCAGGAAATTCTTTACGTATCTTGCGTTCTGATGCGCCATACGTTCGTGCCAATCGCGAAACGTACTACCGCTGCGACATCGTTCTCTTCGGCGATAATTCTCAATTTCATGTGAAAGAGTTTTCCTTGCCGTTTTTCTGTCAGAACCGTCTTTCCGTCCTTCTGAAATTCGCATATCGTGTTGTCCGATTGCATTTTCAGACCTTTATCCAATGCCGCTCCCACTGAAAATAAATTATACTTCAGTTCAGGGACAAAGAGAACGTTGGATAAATGTTTCTCGTTCCACGTGTGACCGTCGAACGCAAGAACGTTGATGTCGCCTCTTCCCGTCGCCGAGATAAATTTTCCGTCTCCGATGCGCACTGGTATTTCGTTATTGAGAATCTTGAAGTTAGTGAACCATCGTCGCTGTGTCGACATATGCTCGCTTGCCCCCGAATCGAGGCACCAAATCTTCTCATAATCATGCAGCTTTGTCGTGGATGCGAGGATCTCGACGATAAGCGCGTCGCTTTTTGACTTATTATTATTCGTCTCTTCGCTCGTGCCCTTCTTCATCTCAGGGCAATCTCGAACCCAATGATCAGGCTTGCCACATGTATAGCACTTCGCCCGACGCGAAGCTACTAGACTTTGTTATGGCCACGGGGGTTGCAACCCCTATTTTTTGTACTGGAAAAACCACATGTTTCGAAGATATATTCGTTGTAGTGATTCGAATATTGACTTGAAAATTGAAAAATAAATATTCTGGGTGGTGAAATGGAGTAAATGAGTTGACGTATTCAACGATTCCGCGTTAAGCATCCCCAAACACGGTTACTACCCCTTCAGACATTGGTCATCTACAATAATGAAGAAAATGTTTTTCTCAAGAGAAATACGAATACGATATGAATTGAGATATCGAATATCTTATATTTAAAGTCATTTATCACGAAGCAATAATTGATTCATAAAATGGATCACCTTGGTCAAGATGAACTATAATTCGCGAGTGACTTTTTAATCCATCAATTCGTCTTTTCTTCCGATAATTTTTTACGATACTGTTTATCACCGATTATTTGTTTCGTAACTCATCGGTCGGGAATAAGTGTAGTCTTTTAGAAGCATTGAGTAGGTTTGTTCCTCCATCCGGACTCAACAATGAGAATCAATCCTTTGACTGTTATACATTTATTATCCGCGTTTTTTCAAAATATTCAGATACAAGATGGAACGGCCAATCATAGAGAAATAGAGTTAGCAGAATCGATTGAAGATATACTGATAAGTGCCACAAATGATTTCAATGACGTAGATATGATTATTGGAGAGACATCACATTTTCAAGAACAGTACAAAGATCACGCAGCAAAAATAGTTGAAGATACAATACAGCATCATTTTCCTGATCCTGTTGAAGCACCAACAAATCATTGTACAGAATGCTGTTCGTGGTAATCAAGAAGTTATCAACTTCGGAAAATCGTGTTCATATTATGTACATATAAAAATACTCAAAATATTCGAAATCAATTTGGTTTTTTCAGAGTAAAGTGCTCACAGGTCTCATTTGCGATTTTTTATTTCAACAATCATGGAAATCAGGTTCAGCTGCATATGTATTGACCCAGAAAACTTCAATACAAAAAACTAGAACTAATTCTATAGCGGATGAATATTTTTCAAATTCTCAATTTGAAGTGTATTATTCTATAAATTCATGACAATGATGGTAATCTTCATAGAAATGTTTGAAACATAATGATTTCTTACACCAGCCGCATCTATCCATAGCAATATCATAGCCACGGAATACCAATTAGAAGCAGAGATATATCGGAAAAAGTCTTTTCAAGAGTGAACTTTGATGGTAGATTTCACCCCCTAAACGTGCTTAAGAGCACATATAACAAAATACGTGTCTCTCAAAACATATCTTATTTGTATTTCTCTCGAGAAAAACATTTTCTTCATTATTGCAGATGACCAATGTCTGAAGGGGTAGTATCCGTGTTTGGGGGTGGTTAACGCGAAATCCTTGAATACGTCAACTTATTTACTTCATTTCACCGCCCAGAATATTTATTCTTCAATTTTCAAGTCAATATTCGAATCACTACAACGAAAATATCTTCGAAAAATGTGGTTTTTCCGGTACAAAAAAAAGGGTTGCAACCCCCGTGGCCCTAACAATGTCTAGTAGCTTCGCGTCGCCGCAAAGAGCATTTTCCATTTGGTTCCGTCGCGGAATACCAATTGGAAGCAGAGATATTTCGAAAAAAGACTTTTTAAGAGTGAACTTTGAGGGTAGATTTCACCCCCTAAACGGGCTTAAGAGCACATATAAAAAAATACGTGTCTCTTATTTTTTGATGTTCTACAACATATATCAAGATCATCGAAATCGGCGAGTTTGGGTTCGAAAGGTTTCCTTGTAAGTGTCAAGATTCTGGTAGATAAATAGTGTTTGACGTTAATTATTATGTATTTTCAACTGTGCCCAAATACATTTCATGTCGAAAAACCGAATAAGATATAACAAACTAATAATCCAGTCTATTTTTTCACTCAAGGTGGGCATCCGACTATCCAGGTGTGTCGTGACGTGAGTATATTTCGACAATGAAGTTTTTGTATTTAAAATGTTCGTTTTCAACCGTGATTCAACCATCTCTTTAATATCGAGTTAAATAACGACAATCCGAAGGCTTATGGCAAAATCAAATGTTTCCATAAGAGTTCTTCCATTTGCCTGCAAAAATGTACTGAGGTGGGTACCCGGATACCCGGGTGCGAACATAAGGGTTAAAACAACCAGCAAACACAAAGAGGGGCAACTCACATTTCAATAGGATGGTTCTACAAACACATAGTGGGCATTTCGTGCAAGGAGATGCCGCTCTAACTATTTTATTTGTATTGCATGCAAGATTTACATCACCACCAGCAGCATCATTCCTCAATTCCTTCTCAGCAGCACCAAGTTCCAAAGTTCCATCCTCACCACTGCCATTCCTGATGGCATCTATTCGAGCAGGTCGCATGGTTTGATTGGTACTTGCTGTGGTTGTATGAGATTCTTCGTCGAACAAGTTCTCCGCTGTTTAAGTGGTCTTGTGGGCTTTTTTTCAATCATCTTCCTTTATAGCAGTCGAAGATTTCATTGTTAAAGCTACAGACTTTTTCTTGCAGCCTGAAGCCTTGGCTTACTCCCGAAAATCACTGCTCAATTGCGCATCAACGAAACGGCCCTGCAGTTTCACAAGCTGACTCTGATTGGCTGAAATATTAAATCCAATGAGAGTTAGACAAGATTAGGAATGAAATTCAGAACTTCAAAATTGCGATAATTAAACCCTCCATCGTTAACATGAGGGCAATACATTACGACTGCACTACGTGAGGGGTGCATCAAGTCGTACTGAGCGAGAGCCGGGATCAGCAATGAAATATTGTTTGGTAGCGATACTACTGTTTATTATTGATTATTCAAAAATGAGTCATTTTTTGTTTTCATATTTTTGACTTTTTCTTGAATGATCATTATTTCCATAATCGCTGTTACGGACGGACTTCGTCCACCGTCCAACGGTCCAGTTACCAACGGATTCCGCCGACCTGGAATCCGAATCATGGGAAAGACCGTTGGAACAGATCTCACACCTTTCCGCGGAATCAGCAGATTCCACCGAGCCGCAGAACTCTCGGAGAGCGCTCTGCGGCGAGTGAATAAGACCCTTTTCCTGAATTAGAGAATCATTGCGCGAACCGTCGTGGGCCGCACGAAGGGTCCGCGAAGGCAGTCATCGCCGAACGATCATCCAAGACAGTCCTCTCGCTGATCTTGCTAATTGTTAACCGACCAAGTTTTCATATCGCACGAATATCACAAGTCCTCATATTAGAGTCGCTTCATCAACATATTGTAAGGTCGTGGGGTAGGGCAACCTCATGAATAAACCCAATTGATACTACTTTCTCCCAATTACTCGTCTCGAACTACAACCGAACCCGTCACTTCCTTAAAACAACTCAGAGAGTTGTACGCGCAGCTCCCCCGAACTCTGAATAATCGACGTTCTAACCGCTCGGAACGACCGTTACTACGCGAAAATAACATCCAACGATCGCGTTCGTAACAATTTGGTGCTAAGTGTGGGGTGTTGCGTGTAAGGTGAAATTTTTTTTGGTGACAAAGTGAGTGGGTTAATTGATTAACCCACAAGTGTCACAACGGGAAGTGACCATAAGGATTTAACGAAACCCAGAGACGGGGAACGACCAGGATACCAAGGAAACCGAAGAGAAGACGAAAGAGAATGATAATCGCCCTCTGCCTCTTCCAAGTTTGGAACCTTTTTGGGTAAGTCCCGCTTTACATTATTGCAAACTTAACTTGATTGTGTGATCAGTGCGCCTAAATTAGACGTCGGCGCATCCGAAGATCGAATGCCCGAAACCCCATCGACGGGAGAAAACCATTCACCCTTCGATCCGTGGGCGCGTCGCGAAAGCAAACCACATTTAAACAGCGATTCCGACGAGGGCACGCTGACGTCGGTCGGAGAAATGGAACAAGTAAATAACATAACGAATCCGCCGCAAGCACAGGGTAATACATCGGCGATGGCTCACCGGGGAAACGCGCACGGACACCTTCGCGACGCGTTAGATATGATACCGAACTTCAATGGGTCCCCGGACCACCTAATCCCATTTATTCAGTGGTGTAAAAACGCGGTCGCGTCGGTCCCTCCAGAGATGGAAAAATTAGTAGTCCAATCCCTAAGCAGGAAGTTTAAGGGAACCGCGGCAGATTTCGCCATCGCAGTTATGAGTATGGAGAAGCTAGACGAAGTAGTAGCTAGGCTAAATGCGGTGTTCGACGGGAAACGAGGGGATTCGTACTGGATGGAAGAGTTATACCGAGCCCATCCAACCCCTAACGAAACATCCGCGACTTACGGAGCCCGAATAGCGACGATTTACGAGAATTTCCGTATCGAGGTGCGAACACGAACAGACACCTCCGAAGGTGCGCGAACAGCGAAGATAGAACAAGCCGAGGAAATAGCCCTTAGAGCGTTTCGTAGAGGATTAAAAACAGACGTCGACACACGACTAGTAGCAGGGAACCCCGTGACTTTATCGGAGGCCAGGTTTCTTGTCGACAAGATCGAACGCGACCTCCAGTGGATACGCGACGCCCCGATAGGAAAAAGCGACAACGCTAGCGGCGCGCAAACACCGCTCTGGCGCGATACGAGTAAGCGGTGTAATTTCTGTAGAAATAAGGGTCATACCCAAGCCGAATGCAATACATTGGTCAGGGAAATTAGACAAAGTACCGCCCAAGGCCGCGGTAACTACAGAGGATCACGCCCTCGCGACAACCAGGTCCGACACAACGGACCCCCGGAAAACCACTGGAATCATGGGTCGGAATCGTGGAACGAGCGCTCAAACGATCCACGCAACCAAGGACAGATACGAAACGGGTCTTGGCAAGACCGCGCAAACAATTCGCGAACGGACCATCAGGGTGGCTGGCACGGGCGACACCAACCACGGGGATACAACTCGGGAGCTCCGGGACGAAACGCATACGAACCGAACGCGCAGGGACAAGCCGGAAATCATAATAAAAGTTTTCAGCGCGATTTAAACGGGGAGAGGGCTCGGCCCGACACGTCAGGACCGAGCCCGGGCGTACTCCCAAGCGCGAACATGCGACCGTGCGGCCTCAACGAGTAAACGGAATCCTAGAGATTCAAGGAAATCGGCTCGTCGCCGCCCCCGCGATCGAACTATACAGCGACGACCTCCGGAATGGACGAGCAGATTTCTTGGTAGATACTGGCGCCGAGATCTGCCTGATCAAGAGAGGAAGCGTAGCGAACGATGTACCAGTATACGCAAACGATACATGGGAATTAGTAGGAATTACGGACGGAAAATCAACGACTCACGGACGAGTCGACATTATGCTGGACGGTCGACAGTGCGAATTCCACGTCGTCGACGACAATTTTCCGATTTCACAGAGCGCCATACTAGGTTCGACATTCCATTCCAAATTTAAAGCTACAATCTCCTATAGCCAACGAACATATAGCGTAGGAAAAGACACATACCCGTTTCGAAAAGGGGAAGGTCTCACCATTCCAGCGCGAAGCAAGCACAGGGTATACGTGAGGGTCGCCAACCCAGAAATAGGAGTAGGAATGTTACCCTCGATCAACGCCGGGCCCGACATCTACATGGGGAATTGCATCGTGAACGTAGATAACGGAGTCGCGCACCTATACGCAATAAACACATCAGAGGAGGCGATCACGATAGAAGTACCGGTGTTCGAACTAACCGAATGCGAACAAATTCGAGCGGCGACCGAGGAACACGTGACCGTCGGCCTCGGTGAAGTAAACAGCGAAGGAAAAATAGCGACGGTAAACGCAACGAAGAGGAGAGACCGGACCGACGAAGTCTTCGAAATTCTTCCGCGAGAGGGGTTGAACGCAGAAGAAAACAACCACGTGAGAAAATTAATCCACGAATATGGTCACCTGTTCTCCCTACCCGGTGACCCGCTGCCAGCGACGACCGTGCTGTCCCATCACATCCCCACCACCGACGATCTCCCAGTAAGAACGAGACAATTCCGACAGCCACCGCTACTTCGAGAGGAAATTAACCGACACGTAGCAGAAGGATTAAAGGCAGGGATAATTAAACCTTCCGCCTCCCCGTACAACTCACCCGCATGGGTAGTGCCAAAAAAGGTGGGAGCGAACGGACAGAAGCGATGGAGATTGGTCGTCGATTTTCGCGGACTAAATGAAAAAACAACGCACGACTCGTACCCCCTACCGATAATAACCGACGCTCTGGACCAGCTGGGACAAGCGAAGTACTTCTCAACCTTCGACCTAAAATCGGGGTTCCACCAGATACCGATGGCCAAGGAGGATATGCACAAAACAGCATTTTCAACACCAAACGGCCACTACGAATATGCCCGTATGCCGATGGGAGTTCGGAACGGTCCCGCCACCTTCCAGAGGCTGATGGACCTGGTGCTAGCCGGACTCCAGGGAATCGAGCTCGCGGTATACCTTGACGACATCATCATTTACGCCAAGGATCTGGACGAACACGAAGTAAAGTTTCGCCGCCTGATGAAACGGATCGACGACGCGAACCTTACGTTCGCGCCGGAAAAATGTTTCCTCCTGAGAAAGGAAGCCGAATACCTCGGCCACGTCGTAGGGGAAGGGATCGTCAAACCCGATCCAAAAAAAGTCGAGGCTGTCCGAAATTACCCACCACCGAACTCTGCAAAGAAAATCAAGCAATTCATAGGGTTAGTAGGTTATTATCGTAGATTTATCGAAGGGTTCGCGAAGATAGCAGCTCCTTTACTGCGATTACTCAAGCGCAACGAAAAATTTGTATGGGGCGAAGCCCAGAAGAAAGCGTTTGAAACATTAAGAGATAAATTGTGCGAAGGGCCCATACTCCGAGGACCCGACTTTTCGAAACCGTTTATCGTCACTACGGACGCGTCAGACTACGCGATCGGGGCAATCCTCAGCCAGGGAAAGTTAGGAGAAGACCTACCGATTGCATACGCCTCGCGCACGTTAAAAGGGGCAGAAACTAGGTATAGTGTAGGAGAAAAGGAAATCTTAGCAGCGGTATACGCAACCGAACAATTTCGACCGTATTTATACGGAAACCGCTTTACTATCGTAACTGACCACCAGCCACTGAAATGGTCCAAGAATATGAAGAACCTCGCGCTACGTCTCCACCGTTTTCGGATCAAACTAGAAGATTTTGACTACGACGTCGAGTACCGATCGGGCGCACGTCAGGGGCACGCCGACGCGCTATCACGAAATCCGGTACTACGCGAGGGGGAGCGCGACCCCAACAGACCGCGGTTAGATTTCTATGAGGCGGACGAATTCCACGAAAAAACGGAGGAAGGGGATACACCCCACGTCCTCATGGTGAAGAAAAAGGAAACGGACCAAAACCGGCCGTTAAAGAAATCAAAAGGGTGGCATCAGCACGCCACCCGTAACCGATCCACAGACGGATCGGGCAGTGGAAACCCAGCGCCAAGGAAGCAGAGAGGGGTCGATGATAAAGTAATAGAAGAAAGCGGTAAGAACACGAATGATCAAGTCGGATCGGATCAAGCCGTCGAAATGACAGAATTACCACCGCGGTTCACGCGGGCACAACGGAAACGGATACGCTCGACCGATGAAACGGAAAGTGGAAATCCGGCAGCGAGAAAGGAAAAGCGGTTAAACGGGAGCGAAACAAAAGAAAGCGTCGCGGCGACCGACGCCCGACACGGTTCGGACCAGGACACCGAAATGGACGAAGAAATGCCACGCCTCGCCCGAAAACGAAGAGCGCGAGCGTGGAGAACCGAGGAATTAAGTAGTGGAAGAGCAGCGCCCAGGCAAAAAAGGCGCATTCAAACCGGAAGAAGGAGGAACGATCGCGGAATTGGTCGCCTTTAGCGAGATAGCGATCTACGCGCGACGAACAATGATCGTCACCGTCCTGACGGTCCCGATAGTCGACCTGGTGGACTACGTCCTATTCAGAAATATTCCGATACCGGTAGACCAAGAGGTAGGAACGGGAGGAGCGAGATTTGCCTACATTCAGCCGGAATCGTCCTACACGGCGATAAGCTCCGACCTGAGAACATACGTCAGTTTAGGAATTTAGGAAATCGCGCGTTGTCACCCCTCACGCTTGGGTCGGGTCTGTATGGAAGAGACCCCCGTTTACGACGTTTCCGACGAGTCTGATTGCGCCGTGCAAATCAACCTGAACCCGGAATTCCGCGCCTATGACCGTTGCGATGTTCGGATCGAGAAACGCGAGACAACATTCTGGAAACGGGCGGGAAAAGCGAACACATGGTACTTTTCAGCGCCCGCCCGACAAGCGGTATTCGTAAAATGCGACGGGGAAAACGCGGCGACCGTATTCATTGAAGGCACCGGAGCCTTATCACTGCAGCGCAATTGCGTCGGACGCACGAACACGGTCACACTCCGCGCGCATCGGAAATTCGAAACGCGGACGTCGACCGAGATTCGAGAGGGACAGCCCCTTAATATTACTGCTATGTGGGTAAGAAGCGACACCGAAATAAAATTAACCGAAGCCATCGCCGACATAGAATCGTCATTGGCGAACCGCACCGGACAAACAAGCGCGAAATCACGAACGACGGCCAGCGGCGTCCGATTCGCCGAAACCGTGACGCGAGCGCAAGGTATTGCCGAAAAACAGCACGTAGAACGGCGGATCCAAATTATTGAAAGATCCGCAATCTTCGGCATCGCGTCCCTAGGCACCCTGATCACCGCCATATTTGTCGCGAGGAGGTTCTCCCTGGGGGGGGAGCCTCCTCAAACTAATACTGTGTAGAAAGATTACAGGGAAACAGGAGTCGATCGAAAACAAACGGAGCGAGGGAACAACGTTCAACCTCGCCCTGACCGACACCAGACCAACAATGGTTGCAGTGGAAGAGACGCGGGAGACACATGATCACCACCGATCGCGTCACCGCCGCCCGACCACCGAGATTCACGGAGTAGAAGAACTCCGACTGGCCTTGCCAGCCCCTCCAGAACCACCGTGCACCGCGCGAACCAAGGTCAGCGATCCGAACGGGAGTTGGGAAAGCCTAGACAGCGCATCAACACGGAAGTCATACTACCATAAAAAGGGATAACGCAAAACCTCGGAGGGATGCAAAGTACAACGACTTCTTACGAATATCTGCTCACCATACACATATATAACCCCTTTAGGCTATCGGGATCCGGCCAGTGGGTCCCCGACGAGTAGGGAACACCCCGCCCCTCTAGAATAAGGATTTAGATACCTATGTACCCACGACCATTTTCAATTTTTTTAAACTTTCGCCTTGTTTTTGAATTGTCGATTCTTTATTTTTCACTGATCATTTTACACTTTTGTTCTTTCCTCCATTTCAATTCCAACTCGCCCTCCGCGAGAGAATTGGCGACGGTGGATCGTCGCTTTTTTCACCGCCCCGGGAGTGTTACGGACGGACTTCGTCCACCGTCCAACGGTCCAGTTACCAACGGATTCCGCCGACCTGGAATCCGAATCATGGGAAAGACCGTTGGAACAGATCTCACACCTTTCCGCGGAATCAGCAGATTCCACCGAGCCGCAGAACTCTCGGAGAGCGCTCTGCGGCGAGTGAATAAGACCCTTTTCCTGAATTAGAGAATCATTGCGCGAACCGTCGTGGGCCGCACGAAGGGTCCGCGAAGGCAGTCATCGCCGAACGATCATCCAAGACAGTCCTCTCGCTGATCTTGCTAATTGTTAACCGACCAAGTTTTCATATCGCACGAATATCACAAGTCCTCATATTAGAGTCGCTTCATCAACATATTGTAAGGTCGTGGGGTAGGGCAACCTCATGAATAAACCCAATTGATACTACTTTCTCCCAATTACTCGTCTCGAACTACAACCGAACCCGTCACTTCCTTAAAACAACTCAGAGAGTTGTACGCGCAGCTCCCCCGAACTCTGAATAATCGACGTTCTAACCGCTCGGAACGACCGTTACTACGCGAAAATAACATCCAACGATCGCGTTCGTAACAATCGCTAATAATGAGTTTGACATTTGTCATCATTATCAAAAAAATTATTTCTTGTGCGAACATTCAATGTTTACTGTGAATATCGGACATTCGAAAACTGTAAAATTGATCTGTGGCTTATTACTAAATATCCGTGAAATTGGTAATTTTTTCACTCTCAATATGGGATACGTAAATAGTTAAAAATTGTTTTGTTGATGAATGAATAAATGTCAAAATTTTTTGATGTCGCCGATCTCTGATCGAGAGGTAATGCGAGCGCATGACCGGGGAATTACTTATTCCGGGGAAAAATCTCAAAGGGGATCCACGTAGACTATGACGTGTAACGTGGTGAAATAGTAGGATGAAATGCACAGTCGTTTACGAGATCAAAATTCAGAAAGAATTTTACGGCGTAAATGTATTATTTGCGTCGAAATGTTTTCGGTGTTGTCCTGTAGCCGCGCGGTTAACGCTAAATTTGTGTGTTCGAGTCCCAGTCGACGCGTATTTTTTTACTTCTTCTCTGTGGACTTTCAGACACGAATCATTCAATTTTAAGTTGAAAACCATTGTTGACACATGATGAAAGCAGTTTTTTCTCTTTCGAAAAGTTTGAAAGATTGCAATGGGATATTATATAAAATTGACGGCTACTTTGTCTTGCCAGTACAACCCACACATTTAATGATTATCAACAATATCACAAGTTTCATAATCAATCATTCCTCGTCCCGATAATATTAATATTTATAATGATAAAAATGTCGATTCTTATGCGGAATCCGATTGCGAGTTTTTAAACTTTCCGAAAAAAAACGGCATTTGTTAGATCTTAATATTGGTTTTTCACTCCAAATAAAATCATTTATCTTTTGAAACCGACAGTGAAGAAGAAGAAAAAATGCTACGACCGGTCTTGAACCCCGATGATTCGGGTGCGAAGCTCCAGCATTAACCGCGCCACTACGGGTCTTCGCTGAAAATGGGATAACGCAAATAATACATACCCGCCGTGAAATTCTTGTAGAATTTTTCCTAGTAAACTACTGCGCATTTCATCCTACCACTTCACTACGTTACATCTCTGGTATGAAACCACTATGGATTTGTTTTTCCAAGATCCCATTCGCGGTCCACGCGGCCTCCTCTTAATTCAAAGTTTCGTCAATGGATTTCGTATTCCAAATTATTTACTCACCTGCAATTCTCAGAATTTCAGCTTCGCCACACGTCGTGTCGCCAAATTCATCAGTTCAAGGCAGTTGCTCAGCCCATCCTTCCTTCATCTTAATACCATCCAGCATGTTGACAATATCTTCGTACTCAATTACGGAAGTCTTTTACGTTTACTTTCATCATACCAAAACTCACTTCACTTGCTTCTTTCGAGGCATGGTTATTTTAATCGTACTTCAAACACTAACAAAGGCTGTTTATTGAAAATGATAATGAAACTCTCTGAATGGCTTATTTGCGATAACAGCGCGTCGTTGCCCGGACGCGCGGTACGTTAATTGTTTTGAAATGTTCTCTCTTGTTTTCTTCTCTTGTTTGATAGTTTGGCTAGCGATAATAAGCGTAGCCCCGCGGATCACACTGCATCATATTTACGAAATTTGGAGGCATATTTTATTGTATTTAATGAGTTGAGAGACAAAATGTCAAAAAGAAAATATTCTTACACTCCAAGCGATCACTGTCGATGGCAACTACAACGGAATACCAGTCAACAACTCGAGCAGTTTGAAAACATCCGGTAAAATACACATTTCGTCAATATTAGTCCAGTAAACGGGCACGCCGGGCGTGGAAACGTGAACTGTTTAAATGAAAGTATTGGCGATATAAAAGGCAATGTCAATTAACAATTGTATGAAATTTGATGATCTACAAGTTGAATGATGAGTATTTTCGCAGAGCAATATACAGTTGGTGGGATGTTCGAAGAAATTGTTTTTTAACTGTTGTTATTTGAAGAATATCAGTGACACAAAAAAAATTAGATGCAAAAAGAACGGGAAATTGGACAATGTATGAAAAAAGTGAGGATACATTGTGTCGTGATGGGTACGGTTTGCAAGACATTAAATAAAATGTGTGTTTCAAGATGACTGCTAATCTAATAACTATTAGAGGTCGCTAATCTAACCAGAGAACCTTGCAATGATGTATCCGGGGATTGACACGGAAGAATATGGATTTTGTTCCGGAGGTCGAGACGTTCAAAAGTGTCGTAGGGTTTTTGCAAATGAGCTTCCGATTTTGAGAAATTAATTGTCGAAACGACCTCGCAATATCCTTATGTGGTTTGTGTTTCGGTGAATTCTTTTTCAATTTGGGAGGGAAAATGTCAGTTTTGTCTTTCTGATGAGGAGTGTCCGTGCGTACAATGGTCAGAAATGCCATCTTCACCTTGGAAATGGCATTCGAAGGTCGTTATTTTGTTCTATCCTTACATTAGACTTTGAGAAAACTTCTGGCGCATCAAAAATGTGTATTTGAGCGTATTAATGGGTGTGAATGCCCATATATGTGTACATAGATGTGTGTCTGTGTGTGCGTGTGAGTGTATCCTCGCGTACATATGTGTGTACATGTGTATGTGTGCTTGAATGGATGGGATGATATTACGAAATGCACTTAGCGACGATGATGATAACAACAACGCCGACGTCGACGCCGCCAACGTCGACGAGGACGACGGCGGCGAGGACGACGGCGGCGAGGACGACGGCGGCGAGGACGACGGCGGCGAGGACGACGGCGGCGAGGACGACGGCGGCGAGGACGACGGCGGCGAGGACGACGGCGGCGAGGACGACGGCGGCGAGGACGACGGCGGCGAGGACGACGGCGACGAGGACGACGGCGACGAGGACGACGGCGACATGGACGACGACGACGGCGTCGACAACAATGATAATACTAATAATAAAAATCTACTAATTCACCCGAATGCTGATGATGATAATGATGACAATCGCCTGATTTACCAGAATAATGATGATGATGATAATGATGACTATGATAATAATAAGCCACTATAAGCACAGCTTCAATAATTATGATTGGAATCAGTATCATCTAAGCGTTATTATTATTCAAACTGAATTTCAGTGTTACATTATGGTATTATGTCTGCTCATTCACCAGCGAATTACGACCTCCGGAGGTCATTTACAAGGTGTAGAAGGAATTTCTGAATCTTATGCCCACAAACTCTTTTGATCAGCAAGACAAAACCTACGTTTTTCTTCAAGTTAGGAAAACAATGCACCGAAAATCAAGTCCCATAAGGATAGTGCGGGGTCCTTTAGCGATTTTCATGATGTGGCGTATAGCTTCTACGTATTGACACTTGATGCACAGTAGCGTAGCACTGGCGGTGGAGCGCGCCTCTCATGTCCGTTTGACCGATCCGATTCCGGGTCGGGTCAAATGTATTTTGGTTTGATTTTTTTTCATTTTTGGGTCCATCATCATGTATATGCGATTGAAAGGCAGCGAAAAAATTGATAATGAAAGCGTTGGATGGGATACACTTTGTGAGTTTAGTGAATACATTATACAGGAATTTATGTAAATGATGTTCGAATAATCATTTTCGCCATAAATATCTTTAAATCGCCGAGTTCAAATTATAAACTAGTGTTGATGACGGTGAAAATTATGATAGAACGAAAAATAATAAAAAAAATCAGATGGAAAAAAACCTTGATCCGAACCGGAATCGAACGTGCGCTCTCACGGACATGAGACGCAGGCTCTATTGCCAACGCTACGCTACTACTTGTCATAAGCTAACGCGTGAGAAATATGGATCACAGTACGGAAATCGCTAAATTTCGACAATCAATATCTCAAGATTCAAGGCGCATTGGCAAAGACCTCATGACACTTTTGGAGTCCACAATTTCTGAACAGAATCCATATTTTTTAATTCAAATACCCAGGTGCATCACTGTGAGGTTCCCTGTGAGTTTACACCTGGAAGAGACCCTCTACCAACCCTGAGAGTTTCCCATGCTTATGATTCTTATCAACAAATGCCCCTACCCGTTTACCCGTCTCGAAAAACTCGCGAAACATGCGTTTTTCGCGTTTGACTAGCTGAGATAATTACGGTTGATAGTGAAAATTATGTACAACAATATGTTGTGTATTCGCAAAGTCAATTCGGGAGGGACCCCTGCTGACAAATGGTTCAAAATTGTGAATTTAATGAAAACTTATATTTCTCGCGCATATCTTCATTCTTTTTTTTTTTTTTTTTTGATTGTACAGAAAAAGAGTTAGGTACTTTTGTCTTCACCTTCGCAAGACATACAAAAGTGGACCTCAAACATGCAAAAATAATGATTAGGTGCAAAGTAATTTCACAAGAAAGCTTTTTTCAATCAACAATGAGGATACGAGTTTTGGTCATGATGACGTCTTCTTGATACAGTAAATTTTTCTTTCCTACTGACAATAACTCGGGGAAAACCCGGAATCTGTAAGCCGAATAGATTACGAGTTATGGCCTTGGCAAAAAATTATTTTGCAACCAGTTTCTACGCTCCTGAGAGTTGCCCGTAGAGACGATGATTTTTTCATTGGTAGACTTTGTAAAACATTATCGTAATCTGTTATTGTTTTCCTGAAAAATGCAATTTTGCGCTGGAGGGAAGTTCGTTTTTCATACTTCCTTAGCTGCAAAATGAAATTCACGCTATATCCCATTAGTTTTTCGAACCTTGTCTGAGGTATATTTAAAGAACCATTTATTTACCGGTATTAATCCGCCTAACCAGTGGCGTAGCTAGCATGGGTGACATCCGAGGCGGATACACATGGTGTCACCCCAGAAATGAAAACTGTTAAAATCAATAAAAATTCGATAAACGTCAGATATGATTTTATTGCACGCATAGAAATCATAGCATCAGAGTTTGCCTGTACAAATACCTAAAATCTTCTCTTTTTGGTCTTAACAGATGCGAACTCAGCAATCACGTCTTCAAAATTTATATTTTGTATTGCTTCGCATTCGACCGCTAATATTCCAAGATCGTTTAGCCTCGTTTGAGTCATTGTTGCCCATAAGTAATTTTTAATCAATTTCATTTTACTGAAACTCCTTTCGCATAAAGTAATTGATGTGAAAATTGTCATGAATAATTTTAGTGCGACCATAAGATTTGGAAGAGATTCTGTAAAATATAGGAACCCCCACTTTTCTCTGGAGATTTTTATAGAACGTCGGAGAAGAAGTATCTTCCACTTCAAACTTTGCTCCGATTCATGGTAGATAGCGCTGTAATCGGCGAAATTTAATTTTTTCGATTTTCGCATAGAGAACCGATTTATTCCATTCAACAATACATTTAAGATTGAAATGTAGACTCTTCCAACATAAAAAGTCGATATTCTTATCAGAAATTGGATTTTGTTTCGCACATTTGAATTTACTTGTACAGTTTTACATTCCGAAACTTAATGCACAAGTAATAATTAATGTACAAGTTAGAAACCATCATTTTCGGACGATGCGTATTTCTCGAAATATTCAGTTGTGTCAACTTGAAGAAATCACCTAGTATAATCAAAGAGAAGTATCTGTACAATTTTTATTCAGCTGAATATTTAAAGGAGTTACTTATCAATCAATGATGAGATGGAATCAACAATTTATAGTATTTTCGTCTGTTTGTCTGTCTGTCTATAAGCTTTATACTATAAGGTTGCTTAAAATTTCCAAGAAAACGACTATAAATATTTTATAAAAATATTTATGTAGCCTGTAGGTCGATTAAAAGTAAATGACCTTTTATTTGATCAGAATCCGCGCACTGGAACCTGAGGTATTGTTGCTGAGAAAATGAACTCAATATTTCGATTTACTAAAATCGAAGAAGAATTACACAGAGCTCGACAATGGTTCGTGTATCAAGCACGAGGAAAAACTGCGCAATGCGAGCCAATGCGGGGAAAAACCGCAAGCGTGCAAAAGGGCGCGCAAACACTTTGTCGTGCCGAAATGTTGCAATGTAGTTGTGTATTTCGATTGCAAAAATACCGTACATAAGCATGTAGTATTTTTATACATATACATTAGTGTACATGTAAAGGGGATATTTGATGGAGGAGAATAGTCAGATGGTACAGCGTAGATTGAAACACCAAAAGAACGCAGTTTATTTGATACAAAGATATTATGGTTGAAATAAATGGATCGTCCGAAAGAGTTCTTTCTCATGCGATGCGTGAACGGGAACTAACTCTTGTTTTTATTATCCCTCGCTAGGGTGTTTGCCACTCGTCGTTTACATTTCGCTCGCTTGCCCTGACAGAGAGACAAAGACACGAGCTCGAACGAAGAAAGACCCAACGCCGCGTACGTCAGAAACTTTCTTGGAAAATATACGTACTCTCGATAAAATTTGACAGTACATATATAAAAAATACCGTGCGAAGATACTTTTTCTAATGGTGAATTACAGTAACTTATCTATATAGTGGTGGAAATAATGAACGTTTTGACGAGTAAACAGATTTTTATTCGAGTTTTAATTATTTTTTAGCGTTGATTTCATTTTATGGAATTGCTGTAATTTTATTTTCGGGGTCGGGTGAAACCCCCAAATGGGTGACACCCGGGGCGGGCCGCAGCCGCCGCCCCACCCTAGCTACGCTACTGCGCCTAACACTATACACAGAATGCCGCGGTCGATTAGACAACACATAGATTTTTGGAAAGCAAGTGAATTCAAGTCGTGGTTTTTTTACTATTTCATTCCAATATTAGAAAACTTAATGAAGAAGGAATGCTTTCATCAATACCTCAAATTAGTTCTTGGTGTTCATTTTCTTTATCAGAAACGTTTTTCGAGGAGAAATGTTGAACCAAGCAGAAGTTTTACTCGTTGGAATTGTTTTGCACTATTAGGCACTGTATGAAGACCGTAATATGACCATGAATGTTCATCTCCTTCTCGATTTGATTTCTGTTGTCAGCGATCTTGGTCTTCTGTGGATGACCTCATGTTTTCCTTTTGAAGACATCAATGGTCAGTTCATTCAGTATGTCCATGGTACCAATCATGTTGAATTGCAAATCTACAACTGTGTTGCTAAGAATATGTTCCTCCCGTAGTGAGTAAGTGAAATGAATGATGAACCCCCAAAGTGTTCTGCTAAAAAATATTGAGCAAAGGAATGAGGCTTTCACTTGAAGCAATGTGCGCGAAAATTTTCAGCATTGGAAAATGCATTAGCGTAACGGGAGAACAAATTTGTCATCTTCTTCAAAAGGAAAATATGCGGCATGTTAACATGACAGTTTTTCATAGGCAGAAGAAAAAAACACTGATATTTTTCGCAAAAAGCTATAGTCGTTCCAAACAGACAGTATCAACATTTGCTTTCATGGGAACGGATCATGAGACTAAGAAAATAGGAGACGTCGGAACATTTCTTAATCTTTGTGAGTGTCTGAACTGTGATATTGAATGCCACAACGTGCACACCTATGCTGCTTTTTGTGAGGGTACTATGAGAGATAAAATTTTGCACCACTTCCATTGTGTACAATACAAACAGAAACAGCAGTACCACTTCTCTAGATAAAAGAGTTCTTAAGCGGGGAACAACTTACTGTTCAGGGGGTGGAAAATTTGAATGTGTTAGCTATAAGGTAGAAGTGATAGGTGTGACTTACATTGCGGAGCCTCTAAACAGATTAGAATTTGAGTAGATAAGTGTTATGTCATTGTCATTATTCATCTGTATTTGCGTGTGAAGATTAAAAATTGAGGTTCAACGAATGGCATTTGTCTTGTTTTTTCTCAATACCTGAGTGAAGTATCTGACCAATATGAAATCTGGCACAGTTTTAAGTAACCATCTTGCAATAACTTTCTTACTTTCATTCTTCTCCTGCTTTAATGCGTAAATATCTTATGAACTATTACAAAGTAATTTTCATAAACAATTGCGATAGATGAGATGAATAATTTAGTAACTACTTGGATTTTAAGGTGAATTGGTTTTATGATGGATGAAAAATAAATGAGTCTTGAGTTTTGTGATCGTATCTCCATGAGTTGATAGATTACAGTGATTGAATAGATGAACAACCAGGTGAGAATAATGGACTTACGGAGAACGGTAACTATGGAATGCGATGAAGGATATCAATTTTTTTTCGCAACCAGCAACTCATGGTTGTTTTTATCAAGAGACTCGGTAGAGTCTCGCGCCTAGTTATATGAAAAAAAAAATTTTTTTGCACTCGCCGCGCGAGACTCTGACAGAGTCTCTATACCCGAACGGCAACTGAGTGACTGTTAAGGAAATTTATGATCGTTAATTTCTTCCGTCTCGCTATAAATACGGAATTGTAATATTTATTGCAGGATGTGGCAGAGTAGAGCTTCAATTTATGCCCTATTGCGATCAAATCGGTGGACGTAGAGCTGAGATATTATTATTCAAAGGTTTCGATGCAAGTAATTTATACGTGTCTTCGACGAGATTGCATTTTCGTCGTCTCCGTCAGTCAGTGACGTCACTCACTGTGGCAAGAAACCTATGGGTATAAAGAGTATGGAGTGGCTTTCGATAGGTAGAGAGAAGAGACCTACCAAGTATGGACGTAGCCAGATGGCGCTTTGGTTAGCTCTTTATTTTCACCAACTACAGTACGGTATCATACCAATCATCTGGGGTATGATTTATTGTGTCAATGTATTTTTGGTCGCAATTGTGCGTATAATTCAGAACAAGATCATTTGAGGTACGGTAAGATATTTTTTTTTTATGAGATAACTGTAAGTGTTTGACAACACAGGGTTGAATTGAATGATTACTACAGTCTTTAGTTATACCGTAAGTATTCGTTATGCGGGTCAGTTGGATCGGTCCGATCTCGAACTTGGCGTTTACGGCATTGCCGTTCCGCCGTACTTTGTTCACGCTGGTTGTCTTCTGCTTTGACAGGTAGGCAAAGCGCGCGGAGTACGATTTTATGGTTAGATTGCGGTTAGGATTTTCTGTATGAAAAAATTGTTCCGAAAATCTGTTCATTATTATTCGGCAAATAAATAATATTTTTGAAACGATTCAATGCAAATCAGAAACAACTAAAGTAGCTAAGTCACGAGAATATCTATTAGCGAATCCTGTGAAAGAGTGTAGAGAAGGAGAAGTTGTACCAGGCGATAGAGACAATTACAGTCATTACATTAACAGAGAGCGCATTACATTCAGATTGCAAATTAATGTATTCAGCCACAAACAGAAACAACTTTCAAGATTATTTACGCACGTATAATAAATTTATTACTATGACATTTTGATGGAAATTATTAATAATCAGTGTAACTGATAACTGATGAACAAATAAAAAATTGTACTTACGTAAATAATCAAATTCTACAAAAAGTAGTGATATCCCCATAAAAAGCACCTCTGGTGCAAAAACCTTTCGCCTAGTTATATAGATGTGATAGTCACCCACAAACAATACATTCTTATGCCAAGAAAATATTATACACCTATTATTTTATACAAAAATTCCTTCCTCGTAAAAAAAAAGATTCGAAATCAGATGCTATTGCCTAGTACCGATATCACGTTATCTTTTTTCGAATTGACAATTGGGCTTTTCGTAACACGGTATTGTTAGCCTTCCTGTCCTGCCACGTAGTACCATAGAAATAACGATAGAGAACTGACGCCTCCATTGGTTTGCCTAAATAACATTTTAAAAAAATAATTTGAAAAAAAAATATTTGGTGGTAGTGGTACTAGGCGGGCCTTTTCTAGATATGTACAATGTTACGGCGGTTGAACCATGTCAATAATCCTAATATAGTGATACGAAATATTGGCCCGCCTAGTACCACCACCACTAATTTTTTTTTTTTTTTAATTATTTTTTTAAAATGTTATTCAGGGGAACCAATGGAGGCGTCAGTCCTCTATCGTTATATCTATGGTACTACGTGGCAGGACAGGAAGGCTGTCAATACCGTGTTATGAAAAGCCCAATTGTCAATTCGAAAAAAGACAACGTGATATCGGTACTAGGCAATAGCATCTGATTTCGAATCTTTTTTTTTTACGAGGAAGGAATTTTTGTATAAAATAATAAGTGTATAATATTTTCTTGGCATAAGAATGTATTGTTCGTGGGTGACTATCACATTTATATAACTAGGCGAAAGGTTTTTGGACCAGAGGTGCTTTTACTGGGGATTACATTGAATAAAGTGATAAAAAATATGAGGTGAAAATCTATTAGTTTATAGCAAACTATTTATTGAATAACCGCTGAAAAACTAGAGAGGAGCAAATTTTTTCTCGATTATAGTGTAACGAAAGATTGCTACAAGCTTCCCCCATCGTCATCCCGGACTCCGCCACTCACCCGCGACACCTCAGCGCTGCTCGTACCCGTCTAGAATAAGTTCGCCCTCCCGTTTTATGACTGTGTAGCGAAGCCGAGTCCGTCGTAGCCGTCGTCGTTACTAGCCACCGCAGCCCGTCACCCGTCACCCGCTTTTGACCTCTATCAAGCTAGAAACACACATGATCGAATCGAATTCTGCGATATCTGAGAATTAAGTGCTAATTAGATGCTAATTAAATGCTCTATTGCCGAATTAAGTGCTCTTCATCTTTTGAAAAATACCCCTGGTGTTGCTAGCTTGAGATCATGCTAGAAACACCACAACCGAAGGAGGACCAATTTCGAAAAACTGTTTGGGCAGGAATTGAGTGCTAATTAGATACTCCACGAAAATCAATTGTTGTAGTAAATTGATCGATGTTTCAAAGTTGTTTGAGGCATTTTATTGTTTAATCAATTATTAGAAGACTTATCGGCGGAAATAGAAGAACCTGTTCTTTGAATAAGTCATAATCCGCAAGTTCTACGTAAGTTCCAGTGAAACGGTAAGTTTCACTAAAAAAATGATATTCCATGTAATATTATGGTGGGAACGACCTCTTGCGCCGAAAAGAATTTTTTTTTAATCGGCGAACGATCATTAAGCCATATCTGAGTTCAATCTAGTATATGTGTGTGTATGTTTGTGTGCGCGCGCGTGCGCGTGCGTGCGTGTCCTCGTGTCCACTGGCCCATTCACCATAGAGTGAATACAATGTCTCTACTACTTAATTGCAACATTTGTAACGTTTCGGCTAGACCGGGTGGATCGTGGGGCTAGGAAAACCCGGTGTAGGCCGTAAACGGGTCTGAGGGTCTCGTTCCTCTCCGCCGGATACTCGGAACCCACCGGGGGTACGTAGGTTGCAAATGATTAGGCGAGACACGGTGATTAATAGAAAATATGTATTTTTATTGATTATGAGTTAAGTACGGCTGGCGGTGGTGTTAGACGGCGGCGGCGTCGTCGGAGGGCCAGATGGTTCCGTTCTATGAATTGATGAAAAGACGGTAATAAAATAGCGGTTTGATTGCACAAGAGCGCAGCGTTTTACCTTAGGACTAATTACTTATTCTACCGGACGGAGGTGCTTATTTCTATATATATACAGGAGTAGCTAGGACTAACTCTGGTCGGGGATATCCTCGAAGAGGATATCGTACAAAGTTATGCGTTTTTCGCGGATTCCTAGTGCGAGTTCGACGGGAGAGGGAAGCTCTCCCGTGTAACGCGTTCGCGCCTAGCGGCCCGGGGTCTCGTCCCGCGGGTCGTGGATACTTCGAGTAGACGGGGTTCTCTGGATTCGAGTGTGACGGCTGTCGGCCAGGAGAACTCCCTTCTACGGCTTGCGGCGGGGTTAGTAAGACGGTCGGGCGGTGATTTTGGCAGCGCGGAAGGTAGCCACCTCGCGGCGGACGGCGGGACTGGTCGTTGCGTTGGCTCGGTGTGCCGCGCGTGTGTGTGGTGCGGTGGCTCGGTGAGCTGCGTGCGTGTGTTCGTTCGTGACGAGGCAGTCGTACGTGCCTGCCTCGTTACACATTCTTAGGTTTTTGTATGACATGGCATACGCGTGTGTGTGGGTTGAGTTGAGTTGGGTTAGGTTGGCTAATGGTTCATTATTAATTGAAAAAAAATTATTTTATTGCGTGAAAGCCGTTCCCTCCTATGATATTACATGGAATATCTTTATTTAAGGATAAGAAATACTACAAAAATTCGACACAAAAAAAACACACACACACAGTAGATGGGACTTAGAATATTCAACGCATATAGCGTGATGCTGTTTCGGCGATTCCAATAAAGAAAACATTTTTTTCCTGATATTAGTGGTCGCCCTCCACCATAATATTACATGTGATATCATTTTTTGATAATAAGGATTGATTCACCAAAAATTGGACTAATTTGGAGCTGCAGCCCTGATTCGAAATGTTTACCGTTTTATGAGAAACTTCATCTGAAACAAGAGATGAGAAATTTTGTTCTCTACAATAATGGTTTTCAAGATTTTTGGCTTCAAGTGCATAGTTACCGAAATATCAGCTGATAACGTGTTTTTTGTAAGGTTGTGCCGCGTGCTAGCGAAAACATTGGCATAGAGTCGATGATGAGAGTCGTAGGCCGCAAAAGGCAATAAATATACATACATATATTCTTACCCGACTCGACATAGATTCTATTGCAATTTGTGATACGTGTTGTAAAATGATGGGTAAATAAATGAAGTGATTTCAACTAATGTAACAGATGAAATTTTGAAACCAAAACAATACAGTGTGAATAACAAGCCGTTAGGTTCATCAAGAGCTATGAATTTCTTTGGGCGTGAATTGAGCAAAAATTACACGATTCAACTTTTAAAACAATGATAATTACAAAATTGATTTTTTAATGGATCGATCGCGCACATTTTTCGTGTAGTACAAGATGAAAATTATAGCTACCGCAAGTACACATATGTGACGTGATAGGAATGTCGTTTCTAGAAATTAACTTTCTTCCGCACAAAATTGAGCTACTTAAAAAATCGGAAAAAATCAAAAGGGTGGAGCACCTAATTCGGGCGATGGATTTTCGTGGAGCATTTAATTAGCACTTAATTCCAGTGCGAACAGTTTCTCGAAATCGGTCGACGTTTGGAAATTATTCGACTCGACGATGTTTTCAAGCTGAAACGTCCAAAGAAAAACTTGTAAAATCGGAAAAAAATCAAAGGGGTGGAGCACCTAATTGGGGCGATGGATTTTCGTGGAGCATCTAATTAGCACTTAATTCCTGCCCAAACAGTTTTCCGAAATTGGTCCTCCTTCGGTTGTGGTGTTTCTAGCTTGATTTCAAGCTAGCAACACCAAGCGTATTTTTCAAAAGATGAAGAGCACTTAATTCGGCAATAGAGTATTTAATTAGCATCTAATTAGCACTCAATTCTCAGATATCGCAGAATTCGATTCGATCATGTGGTGTTTCTAGCTTGATAGAGGTGCGAGAAGCCTAGTTGCGCCTCTTTCTAGCAGAGATCCTTGACCAGCGATTTCGTCAATATTCAATAGTTATTTTTCAATGGTTGAATAATGAAAAAGAATGAAGGAGCTCTCTGGTCAGTTATATTTATTCTACTGAAGCAATATGTTACAAAAATATTCGAGATATATACGAATACAATGTGGTTTTTATAATTGGAAATTCAGAGGTTTTCACCCACAAATTGAACTGGTTTTCGCCTGTTCGTCGCTTATTTTTGAAGATACGAAGATGAACACGGAATACGTTTTCGAACATATTTTTCGATGAGGTCATAAGGTGAAGAATTAAACAGTTCAACCCCTTTTCCTCAATGACCCCGGAGGTTGATTCTGAAATGGTACCGCCATTCGATTCAGCGGCACCAAATTAGGCTAAAACTAAGTTTCCCTATCCACGTCTAATGGCATCAGATTTGTGAAAAATATCGATTCGGCCATTACAACGTCATCTAGCAGTAATCAAACAAAGGTTTTGTACAAAAATTGCGTGTGCTCATCTGGATAATAGAGAAGAGAGGTTTCAATCAAATGATCAGAATTGACCCTAATTCGACCACAGAACAATATTTTTCTACATCTTGCGCAACTTTGAAGATATTTGGTCGGGGGAGGTGACGTTGAACGCCCTCTAGCGTGAAAATGAAGCATTATAAGAAGAAAAAATGACAACAAAACGTACCAATTTTGTCGAGACATTGTGGACATGCAATAAAAAATAGAGATTTTCTTTTGAAAAAATAAAGTTGCCTCCGAAATGACCTTGAACTCATCAACTTATTGAAAAATAAGCATCGCCGTTGTACTTCTCTCAGTGAATCATAAAGCTTTTGTCCGAAACGTTTTCTTCAGGAACGTCTTGCTGACGAAATGTTTAGTCATTCAAGATGAATGACCCACCCGGTATATAGATTCTCTTAATGATTCTTCCGACCTTAATCAAACCCGTCACTTACTTCAAACGACTCGTAGATTCGACACGCTGCTCGCTGCATTCTTTTGGTAACTCACAAGGAGAGGATACTACCTTCAGAACACGGATTTTCTCAAAACTTCGTACATTTCTAGTAGTCCATAAGGATAATATAATGTGAAAGTAGTGAGGCGTGCTATCTCGGCGTTTCCGAATTACGTTTTACGCGTCCGATATGTATCGGTGCGTTGCGTTGGTCAGCATAAGTTGGTGACGGTCGAGCGGTTAGCATTCCAAATTCGTAATCTCTGGATTACTGGATCGAGTCCCGTGATAGTTTTTTTTCCAAACAATGATCATATTTTTTCATGTATATTACAATTGAAAGGTAATATAATGAATGGGTGAATATGCAAAAACTTTCATTGAATTTCCGATGTTATTTGGCTGTTTACCAATTCCTACATATGATTGAAAAAAATATCATACTCACAATTTTCGACCGATTAACGACCAAATGCGTGCAGTTTTCCGAGAAATATAAGTCTGTCGTCATTTGCGAAATCCCTTACATCTGAAATCAGGAACAGTACTGGAAAGTTTCTTCGTGTACATTACAATCTAAAGGTGATGAAAGTCAAACATCGATGAATGAGAGTGTGAATAAGTTTTTAATCAGCGTCATGCTTGCCTACGTAAAAGAAGAGAAATTCTTGCTAATCATAGTTTCTGGGGGGGGGGGGGGGGTGAAGTGAACAAATGTTCATTTGTACGATAAAATCTTTTGCGATGACGCAGGTCTTGTAACTTTCACGGTTGAGGTCATACCCCCGAAATGTACTCCGATTGGCCAGCTGTGCGACGTTTATTTCTATCGGCAAGTTAAAAACTTTATCAACCGCCTTCAAAATTGTTCGCATTTAATTAAAAACGGACGAGAAATTGTTTCTAGTAAAGACGCTATTGAAACACATTCAATAGTACATCACCAATTATCGATACCGATATTTACGAAAATGTTGCGTTACGCATTGTTTGCGTCCAAATTAACGAAGGAAAGAGAAATTTTGAAAGATGTGAACGATGTTTGTTTTTCAATAGAAACTCTCAAAATTCCTTGAACATGCGGGAAAATGCGCTTATTTGATGTAGTAGATGCCGTTTCAATTCATGCTTTCCGTGTCTGTACGCCAAATTCCATTCTGCAAGTTGTAATGTCGAAAGCACATCCGACGGTTAATTGTTTACTATCCCTCATTGTAAAATTCAACAATGAGCCATTGCAACTGGTATTATTCAATAAACTTATTCACACTTTTATTCATCGATGTTTGACTTTTATTACTTTCGGATCGTTATGTACACGAAGAAACGTAACGGTATCCTACCCGATTGCAGGTATAAGGGACTTCGCGATTCCCGACAGGGATATATTTCCAAGAAAACTTCACGCGTTTGGTTGTTAACTCGTCAATAATTGTGAGTATAATATTTTTTTAATGATGAGAATTGGTAAGCAGCCAAATAATTTCGAAAATTTTATGAAAGTTTTTTGAAATACACTTATTAGATCATTATATCACCTTTGAATTGTAATATACATGAAAAAATATCATCATTGTTTGGAAAAAAAATATTACGGGACTCGATACAGAGATCGAGCGGTCACGGAGTTGGAACGCTAACCGCTCGACCGCCGCCAACTCATGCAAACTGTCGCAATGCACCGATGCATATAAAACGCGGAAAACGTAACTTGGAGACGTCGAAGTAGTACGCCTTACTACTTGCACATAATGTTGTCACAATGAACTACTGGAAGTGTACGAAGTTTGGAGAGAATTCGTGATCCGAAGGTCGTATCCGCTCCTTGTCGGAATTCAGCCGCTTGAATCGTAACAGGGAAAATTTTAAATCCAAGGCTGAGTTTGTAGCTAACGGGTGTAGTCAGAAACTCGCTATTGATTATACTGATACTTTTTCAACTCGCGCCTTGCCTGCTCATGCATTGAAATTGACATGTGACACTCCACGAAAATGTAAGAAATCCATAATAAAAAATACCAAGTTTGTATTCGTTCATGTGTCAGCACTTCACACCGTTATTGTGAATCAAGAAGTGAAAAATGGAGCAACCCAAATTTATTTGTCAAAAGTACTTAGCATGTTCCTATGTAACGTTCATATGAATAATAATTCCAAAACGCTACAGTCAAAAAGAGAAGGACTGTTACAATTGAATTTCCTTACGCATAAGGCAATTCAATGTGATAGTGCTTTTCTTTCTGACCGGAGGTCTTCGGAATCGTAATTCATATAAACGTTACAGAGAGACACGCCAAGTAGGTACTTTTGCCGAATGAATCAGAGTTGCTGCATTTTTTCCTCTCGATCAAAGAGTGTATAGTGGTGACACATGAACGAAAACATGCTTGGCATTTTTTATTCTGGATTTCTCACATTTCTGTTGAGTATCACGTGTTAATTTCAATGCATGAGCCTACGGACTTGGCATCCTCTTTTACCCCAAAAATATTATTCTTTTTTGGTTTTGTTTTTCGGGATTTCTATTCTATTCGTTAGACACCATTGAATTTGTTCAATCAGTGTTTCTTCTCTTGCATTCGATAGAGCAATGGGTCGATTCAGGGTGCTTATAAAAGAATAAAATCAGTCGAATAAACGTGTATAATTATTTTTTTCCAATTTTCCGATCAATTTTTTTGTTTGTTTTTCTGTTTTTTTTCTGCATTGAAAGACATGAAATATGTCTCATCGACAATTTCAGGAGAATTGTTTGTAGTTCCGATAATAATAGCAATAACCGTCAATCAACTTGAATAAAAAGCTGGCAATCCTCCGGCACATCATATACAAGTGATGTGTGAAGTTATTCATTTTTTCCTTCAAATCAATGGGTGAAGCGTGAGGTGCAATCGGAAATTCCACGCTTTTTGAAATTAGAATAGTGAGAAAACATCATTCCTCGTCCGTCGAGGAGAGGCTAGCGAGGCTAGCGTCTCCACGCCGCCGATCATCGCCAAACGAGGCAAAACTGGGCCGAACCGCTTTCCGAGCGAGTCGTCGAACAGACGCCCATGATCGCTCGGAGATGTTGACGTATATGAAATTCTTATTATCTTCCTCACAGTTTTAGTCATCCTGAATCAAATAGTATAGGTATTTTTGCACTGGGTGTATCGCAACGTCGGTTTGCCGGCTCGTGAACATGGGTTTTTTTTTTTTTCTTTCTCTATAGCGAAGGAAATTCTTTTACGAATCTCGGGCTTAGATGTTTTGCCTGGTATGTCGGACTCGAACATTAACTTAAGGTGACGTGTTAATGCCAATACCGACTAAAACCTCCGCTATCCTCTGAACTCTGATCCCCCACGGTATCCGCCGTTAGGCATTACTTCGTGGAGGGTGGATTTAGCTACTGCTCTTCCTTCTGGTAGCTAAGATGTTATTTCTTCATTCTTCTAGATGTTGTTGTCATTCGCTCTTCTTCTTTCGATGGAACGCAGGTCTGTCAGGACCTCTGTTGCAAATGCGCTTACAGCGTTCCATGCGGCTTTTGACGACAACATTGTTTCTACTAGTGTCTCTGGTTGGATACTCTGGTGTAAAATATTTTCGAGTTGATCACGCTGTGGATAAAATCGTGAGCACGCAAAGAAAACATGCTCCGCATCTTCATTGACTCCTGGGCAGGACGGGCACTCCGGAGAACTATCGTGCTTGAAGCGGTGTAAATACTCTCGAAAGCAGCCATGTCCTGATAGCATCTGTGTAAGATAGTAGTTGACCTCTCCGTGACTATGGTTCAGCCAAACATCAATCCGTGGTATGAGACGGTGCGTCCACCTGCCTTTCTCTGCAGCATCCCATTGACACTGCCAACGTGCGATGCTCTTCTGTCGTTCTTCCATCTTGAGTTCTTCAGCATTCAGTGTGGTGGATGCCTTTCGATGATAAAGGTTCCGTCTTTCTTCAGCTAGGACTCTAAGAGGTAGAGTTCCGGAAATGACACACACTGCTTCCTCAGATACTGTGCGGAAAGCGCTTGCGACTCGTAAGGAACTCATACGATATATCGGTCCCGCCTTTCTCCACGAATCTTGCGTTTCTAGTGCGTCAGCCCAAATGGTAATTCCGTAAGTGAGCACCGATGTAACTACTGATGACAATAGTAGCCTCCTGCTCTGCTTTGGGCCTCCGACGTTCGGCATTAATCGTGCGAGACTAGCTCTCACTACTGACGCTTTCGTACAGACGTGTTCCACTTGCTGCTTGAAGTTGAGTCGGGCATCAAGCATCACTCCCAGATATCGTATATGAGGTTGTGATGTAATTTCTTGGTCGCCGACTTTTAGCTTCATTGTTTCAACTTCTTTTCGGCTGGTAATAAGCACTGCTTCGGTCTTCTGCTTGGCCAGTTGTAGGTTCACTGTATCCATCCACTGGTTGATCTTCTTAAAAGTGAAGTTAAACAGATGTTGAATCTCGTCGAGGTGTTTGGCGACGATCACTGCAGCAACATCATCCGCATATGCTACCAGTTTGACACATCTTGGAAGCTTTAGTCTCAGGAGCCCGTCATACATGACATTCCACAGAAGTGGACCGAGAACAGAGCCCTGTGGCACACCACCGGTTATATCATACTCTTTCGGACCGTTCTTTGTATCGTTCTTTAGCACTCTATCTGTAAAATAGCTAATCACTAGTCTGCGAAGATATGCTGGCACGTTCTTCTCGTCGAGAGCTTGCATGATGCAGTCCCAATTAGCGGAATCGAAAGCATTTCTAATGTCCAAGGCAGCCACCAGGCAATACTTCTTTGTTCCACCCTTCCATCTTGTTCCTGCAATGGCTTCCTTGGCTGTATTAACAACCAGGTTGATCGCGTCCAGGGTTGATCGTCCTTTCCGGAATCCATACTGGTTGTCTGCCAGGAGTGGGTCAACTACTGCATCTATTCTCTGATGGATAATGCGCTCAAATATCTTACCCGCCGTATCTAGCATGCAGAGTGGTCGGTAAGATGACGGTTCTTCTGGCGGTTTCTTCCCTTTAGGTAGGAGTACTAACCGTTGCTGTTTCCATTTACGAGGAAAAGTCCCCTCCTTGAGGCATGCGTTGTAAGCGTCCAGAAATAAGGTTGGTGCTGCCTTTATGATGGTCTTTAAGGCTATATTAGGGATTCCGTCCAATCCCGGCGCTTTATTATTTCCTACACGATTACAGGCCTCCAGCAATTCTTCTTCAGTGACAGGTGGAATGTCGTCCAGTTCACTTGGTATTAACTGATAATCGAGACTGTGTTGCTGTGGAAACAGCGAAGTGACGATTTTCTGAAGAAGTTGGGGACACGTAGGTGATGGCATTTGTTGTTTCTTCAGGTGCGTCATGACCACCTTATAAGGCCGGCCCCACACGTCTTTGTCGACCTCGTATATAAGCTCTTTCCAGCATCTTCCTTTGCTCTCTTTTATGGCCTTATTAAGTTCACGACGAGCTTTTTTATACTCTGCGATCAGTACTGCAGAGTTAGGTCGTTGATAGCCACGCTGAGATATTCGTCTCTTTCGATGACACTCTTTACGGAGGTTGCTGATGTGATCGTTCCACCAGTGTACCGCAGGTCTTGAATTCATAACACGTTTGCGAGGCATACTAGCATCACAAGCTTGTGTTACTCGCATCATCAGGGCCTTAGTATGTTCTTCTACACATCCAGTTTCTACCGGATCACTATCGAGGGCTGTGAGTAATACTTCTGGGTCAAGAGATTTCATCTTCCAACCAACGATGTTAGATGGCTTGATAGGCCCCCTGAGTTTCTGGTCGATAGACGTTTCCCAGAGTATCGCATGATGGTCACTGGCAGTGTAGATGTCTGGTACTTTCCAGTTGGAGTGGACTTTAGCAAGGCTGGTACTGACAAAAGTGAGGTCTACAATCAAGCTTGCGTCACCTTTGGTGTAGGTCGGCGTGTCACCACTGTTGAGCAGGGCTACATCAAGTGTAGAAAAAGCTTCTAATAGTTCTCTTCCTCGTGCATTAGTCTGCTTACTGCCCCAGTCGACTGCCCAGGCGTTGAAGTCCCCGGCTATCGCCACTGGATGATGTTGCTTCGCGTCTTCGGTCAGCCGATCCACGAAGTCAGTAAATTCAGCAATGGAGAGGCTAGGTGGTGCGTAGCAGCTGTAGAAGCGGATGCCATCTATTGTTGCTGCTACGAGGCCGGCGCTGCCATTGTTAACTACACTCTGAAAGGGGAGCTTACCACAGGCCCAGATCACAGCTTTGGTGGTGATATCCGTTTCCCAAGGTTGTCCAGCTAGATGTTTATATGGCTCCGATAAAAGCACTAGGTCGATCTTTAACTCTCGAACTGTCTGCATGAGCAAGTCATGCGCCGCTTCGCAGTGATTGATGTTAAGCTGCAGTATCTTCATGTTCGTTTGTTTGTCAGCTTCTGGAGTGCTTCTTGGAAGACTGGGCATCGACCCGAACGCGATCGGTGAGCAGTGTCCTGAGAGCCAGGTTTTTCCGCACATATCGCACATTTCACTTTATTTGGGCATTGAGCAGCTTGATGACCCGTTTGCCCACATTTTATGCAAAGCCCAGATCGGTCGACTTTGCTTTTACATTGGGCAGAAGTGTGCCCAAAGTGCCAACACTTATAGCATCGTAGTGGTGTTTTAACTGCTCTGACACGGCAATTCACCCAGCCAATCCTTATTTTGCCTGTCTCTCCGAGTACCTTCTGCGCTATTGCTGTTGGCAATCGTACCGAAGCGGTCTGGGTGCCTCTGTAAGCCGGACGAGATTTAATGACATCTACCGGTATCTCGTAGTCATTCCCAGACATTTCTTGTAAAGCCTTCCGGACATCGTCTCTAGTTGTTTCGTCGTCGATGTCCCGGATTTCGAGCTGTTTCTCTGGGCCTTTACAGATGACCTCGGCTTCTTGTTTCAGGATGCTCTTTATTGTCTTCATTAGAGCTTGTCCTTTGTCTGTGCTCTTCCTCGAGAGCGTAATGAGCATGTTCCCATCATTCGTCTTGTGGACCTTGTCAACTGCGTTCCGGGCTTGATCTGGTGGAACATCATTTTTAATCCGACGCAGTATCTGAGCATATTTTGCCTGCTCAACAGGTCGGATGATCAAGGCGTCTGGCCTGGTGAATTTTCGCGGTTTTTTCCGCTTAGGCTCCGGCCAAAGTTTGTGCGCCGGTTGTTTTGGTAACCACTCTTTGGCTTGCTTCTTCTTTTCCTTTTTAGACAAGACTTCCTGCCAAGCGTTTTCTCGTTTTTTCTCGGTCTTCTGGACTATCGTTTTTGGCTGCGGGCTGGGTTTCAAGTTCTTCCTTTTCCTGACTTTATTGTCAGTGGGGTCCGGAGAGTTCCTCTCTTTTCTCTTTCCAGACTTATTCGGACTTTTGCCGTTGCCTTCAGTGACTGGTCGTATGTTAGCTGCGACTCCAGTGTTCGTTGTAAGCTGAGTCACGACACTGGTTTGGCGCTTTTGCTCTGGTGTGCCACACGGAGATGTCTGGGTAGTTGAAACCATCATCTGTGGTGCTTTGCTCGCCAAACTGTATGCGGTAGCGATCGTCTTAACCAGCCTTCTGATTTCATGATGGACGTTCTTCTTGTGTTCAATGAACTCAGCAAGCTGATCGATTCTGCTACCTAGCCGCTCCATCAGTGACTGTTTCTCAGTGACGGTCGGTACTGAATTGATCCTTTCTCTGGGAATGAGGGCGAGGAAGATGGGTTTTTCGCCCTCTGAGGGGGCGTCGACTGACTGCTCTGTCACTTCCATTGGCACTGTTGTTGTACTCCCTGTAGCATTTCCTGACAGCGCAGCCATGGGGTTTACTACGCTGTCCAAACGGTCGCATGATGACGACGACTTCGAGCCCGCTTGCAAACTCTCGGCCGCCGGTACTAGGGTTTCCCTCCCTTGTACTGTATCCGAATTCGATATCTGGTGTAACATATCCATATATCTTAAACGGGGGTGTTGTTCATTTGGCGTTACCCGGGAAGCACATGTAGGCCACACCTACGGACGAGAACAACGTTGCTTCCGTTTTGTGGTCAGATGGTATGACCAACCCATTGTTGGGGAGTTTTGTACACGGGAGCTATTTTGTTTCACTCCAACCCTATGCCCACTAAGGAGCAGGAAGGGCTTCTCCAATCCACATGTGGAGACGCGCCTGTTAGCAGTTTCTCCTCTGCTACAGGGCGTGAACATATGGTATTAACCATCATCTGTGTGTCCCTTGATCGGCGTGAGAGCGCATGCGCTGCATGAGCGCGAGTGGGGGCTCACGTTCTCTTTATCTCGTTTGCTTTGAAGCGCCGCCGACCCGAAAACGAATTTTCGACTCGCTCGTTCACTTCAGCATTTATCAAGAAAAAATCCTGCCATGAAAAAAGTTCATAGCCCGCTGGGTTAAGAATCCATTTCACGCAATTTCCAATCAATCGAGTTATACTTGACGTGTTTTTTTTTCTTCGAGAATTTCCCATAATTGTCATAAACAATTTATGAAAAAAGTTTATTTGCCGTCAGACTAGAGATCCGTTTCACGTGATTTCCAATCAATCAAGCTATACATGATGGAAAGAATATTTTTTTGTGAATTTCCGAATTTTATAATCTTTGTAAATTTCAAGTTTGATAAATCGGTAATTATAACCTTCCAAAGCGACTTCAAATTTTTCGGAAAAAAGATAAACTGTGGGTCCTCTGACTGTTAGATGTAGTCTCAACGAACTAAGATGGATACGAAATACTAGTTTTATAAACTATGTACCCCAAATTATAAGAATCTAATCGAGTGTCTGCCTAAAAATACAAGAATTTCACTTTTTTAAAGTTTTGTCGCATATTTCGCAGGAAAGGGAATGCCTGGGTTCAATTTTCCATAAGATTCAAGTTTAGTGGACGGAAATCCATGAATAATAGCGTTATTAGAACGAAATGTTTCGCCAATCATGAAAACGTGAGCGATTTCATAGACCAATAGCGAACAGCCCCAGTTTTCGATGATGTTTTCGGCGTGTGAAAATATATTTGAGTCTTTTCAGTATTTTCCTTCCATTCTGCATAATTTGAGCTATAGTTAGTTGAAGTTTTGTTCAATTTCGTTAATCCTAACTTCAGGTATCAGGTTTATATACAGAACAAAAACTCTTTTTGCAGTAAGCGGTGCCGCGTCACCCGCTCGGAGCCGGCGGATTATTACTATCAACGGGCCATAGCTCGCAAAGTATGGATATCAGAAGAAAAAGTCCCAATTAAAAGTTGTGATGAATTGACAGATCTGCCCAAGTTGTTCGTGGCATTCGATTATTAAATAAATTTTTACATGGGTCATCCACTGAAATAGAAAAACCTGTTGATTGATAGAGTCATTAATCGCAAACGGTAGGTTATATGAAGGACATGATTTAAAATAGATGAGTATTATCGTTCTCTACAATTATGGTGATTATGATTCTGATTTATCGGCCGAGAACGTCTTCTCAAGATGACGCATTACATATAATTGGAATTTGTTCGCATTTTGGGATTTTATACTGAGTAAGCGATATAACATCAGATGAAAAAACGCAGGTGTATTTCAGTGTACAGTTGAGTTTACAAGAGTGCTGAGCTCCCCTGTTGATTGACCTAGCGTGATCGTTAACGATTTGTACCTCTCGAATCGAGCGACGCCAAGTGTAATATTATTTCCCACTCCATACAATTGAGAAAAAAATTCTGCTGCTCTGAATAATGTGTCACTTGTAGCTGCAGGGCTGCGCTTGTTTTACCATAATCACAATGTATAATTCTTGATAAGATAATTGAGAGAAACATGTTTGTGTTTTATGCCTTATTTTTTCTGTTCCTACCTACTTCAACAATTGCATCGAGGTGCGTTGAAAGGGGTCTTCCTAGGGGCTAAATGGAATCCGAGGTATTTTTGAAATCCAAGAGTGATAAGTGACATTGAAATGCATTCGAAATCATTCTCCCAAACCCTTACGACCCGATACACCGATAGTTCAGTGAATATCATCGAAATTCACCCTTTGAAGCGCACATTTTTCCTCAACTACAATCGATTTCAGTTGTGCCCCTCGGAGAATCTTGGGATCGCTTTCAAGGGTTATAATGACCAATTGATTAAACTTGAAATTTGTAAAGATTATGAAATTCAAAAATCTCCCTGAAAAAATTCTATTTGTCACGTACAGCGCGATTAATTAGAAATCGCGTGAAATGGATTCCTGACTCAGCAGGCTATGAACTTTTTCTATGGCAAGATTTGTTCTTAAAGAATGCTGAAGTGAACGAGCGTGCCGAAAATTCGTTCTCGGGTCGGCGGTCATGCGCTCTCACGCCGATCAAGGGACACACAGATGATGGTTAATACTATATGTTCACGAGCCGGCAAACCGACGTTGCAATACACCCAGTGCAAAAATACCTATACTATTTGATTCAGGATGACTAAAACTGTGAGGAAGATAATAAGACTTTCATATACGTCAACATCTCCGAGCGATCATGGGCGTCTGTTCGACGACTCGCTCGGAAAGCGGTTTGGCCCAGTTGTGCCTTGTTTCGCGATAATCGGCGGCGTGGAGACGCCAGCCTCGCTAGCCTCTCCTCAACGGACGAGACAGTGGTGCCTTCTCACTTTTTCCATTTCGATAAGTTTCGAAATTCCGATCGCGTCTCACGCCTTATCTTGATTTCGTTAAAAAAAAGTCGAATAACTTTCTTCGCCGATTAATTTTCTGAATAATTTTTGATGGAACTATTTTTTCATATCCATTCATTCTCGAGCTATATCGCGATTCTAATCCCCAATCAATTGTTTGTACCCTGTTCCCGTAGAGGCAAAACTTTTCAACCTCCATATTCGTGTTCAAAAGATTGAAATATGTATAAGTCAACATACGCTGTGTAATCTCTACAAACATTTTCCAACTATTGAGTTTCCGTCTGAACTAACACGACAATACCCGAACGTGTCCGTCGCACAGCTATGCCACCTCTCCTTGAGCCGCCTATCGCAATCTTGTACATCGAATTGGTTGTCGGTCCATGTTGAGGGATGTTCGGATCGATATGAAACTATTAAGCATCAAAACAAAACAAATAGAAAGTATAAAGTGTTTCGATCAAATCAACGGTACTAGTATCAATCAACGTGAAAACACGACAAATCACGGAGAGGTGGAAGACGCTTCGAAGTAAGTATAGCGGTAGTCACCATCCCACACATACGTCTTCGGCACGTATCACTACCACCATACTTAAATTTCATTGTCATTATTCAGATGCCCCATGACCAGGTCACAACTGTGATAACGCCCGCGCGTATCCAGCTGAAGGACTTTGCGGAAATTTGTATAACACCGCCATTACTTGATTTTCTTCAGTGAAATTTATTTACTTTATTTTGAAATTCCTTCCTGACATTGAATTAAAATATGAAAAGATTTTAATTCATACTTTCAAGTTTATTATTTTTGAAAAATATACCCATTTTTTGAGCAGTGAAGGTGGCTAGAAACCCCATTGAAATTTTTGTGTGACTAACATTTCTTCTGCATTTTGTGGAAAGCTTTAATAGTTGAGGTTAATTATGCTTACGGCTTGAACTGCGTTGATGACTGAAACAATAAAAGCAATCCGAAAATAGTGTTCCCAGATTGGTAACACTACTCTGCATCTAAAAGTCGGTGCTTTTTTCAGTTTTTCCCAACTGCCTCCGCGATTGTATTTCATCATACATCTTACACGCAATGACTAATCAAGCTTCACTTGTGTATTGTTTGTTTTATAATGGATGTTTTTACTTGTTTGAATCGAGGTCCTTAGTGCATTTTCACATTTATGGCTCCGCTAACATGGATTTGTAACATATAGTATTGTCCCATATAGCATTGTACAGGCATGGTAATAAACTAACCTGCGTTTGCATCATGAGCATACTTGAGGCAACATGAAGAGCAGTGCTGGACGTCGTGGCACTGTTTGATACTGGTGGTGAGAAGCCACCACTTTGATCGAAGTTGAGTGTTTCACATGAAACACATGATGGTAGAATCGATTGATCACTGTCAATGCGGAGTACTGCTTGACTAGAATGACTACCATTGCTGCTGGCGCCTCCACCTGCCGAAGAGTACATCTGCCCTGTGGAAGTGAACCAATGAAAAAATGTGATGATTTTTTCGAAATATCTCAGGGAGATCTTTAAGCACCTGCTCATATATACACGCCCCTCCTTCTCCCGCGGCGCCCCTGAGAGGTTCGAACGTCCCCTAGCAGAGGACGCCACCAGCGAACCTCATGTGGATTCCCGTGAATTTTTTTGTCTATTATTTGAAATTACGGAAGTCAACTGTGTCTGAATATTTTTTATTCATGCATGATTGCGCGAGTTCAGGTACAGATATTGAGTTCGTACAATTGGATCAGTTTTGATTCGACATTTTTATTCACGTAACCATAAGTAAGCACTGCTAGTGAAGAAAACAAGTGGTACAGTTTGTAATTTTGGTGGCTAGGGTTCTTTAGCTGCGTGGTGCGCTGTCTGGCGGCCGTGTTACTTAAGGCAGTGACTGCCTTATCTACTTCCCTTTTAGAGGTTTCGCGGGTTTTCAATTTGAAAATGGTCAGACTTTTTCTCTGGTCCGTTGCATTTTCTCTGGTATGTTCTATGTGGTTTGTTCACTGTTCCCTGTTGCTATGATGGCTTGATGTCGTCTCGTGTGATGTGGTCGTTTGTGGAGTCTTCTTTCGCCATGAAAACAAGTTTGAGACATTCAATTGAGATTGTTCTCTTTCCGTCTTTGACGATTATAATGAACCGTCTGTCGTGCAATCTGTTTTTAATTCAGTGAGTTTCCGAGTATGGTGGCCTTAGAGATGGTTTGACCTCGTCGAATCTCATAAATACGTGCATGCAGCTATGAAGTTCTTATTGTACAAAAACTTTTGCTCTTGTCTGATAATATATTGTCGTGGTACGAATTGCTCTTATATATTGGCGATGTTTTTCCAGGCAAAGTTCCACCGCTGCTGGGACTTTTTCGTCCACGAAGAAATCGCCGGGATTCAAAGAGTGGCACCGAAGATCATTCCTGCTGTTGAAGCTTTGATCTTTATGAACTGTTCGTAATCCGAGGGGTACTGTTGACAAGACGTCAGACAACGGAATGTTCGGGTTGCACATTATTGCTACTTTCAGTGTCCTATGCCACCGCTCTATCATGCCGTCGGGATCCGGATGATACGCTGTTGTTCGACTACGTTTCGCACTAATGGTGTTTGCCAACGCATTGAAAATGGACTTTCAAACTGTGAACCCTGGTCTGATGTGATGGATATTGGTGTCCAAATAAGCATACTCAATTATTGAAACAGGCTGAGGCTACGGTGGACGCTGTGATATCTTCGAGCGAAATGGCCATCGAGAATCTAGAAAATCTGTCTATTGATGTTGAACAGTATTTCAAACGTCTTACATCTGGAAGATGAATCAAGTCATAATGAACGTAGTTGAATCTCGCGTTAGGTACGTTGATTTTTTCAGATAATACTTTGGTGTGACGTTGGATCTTCACACGCTGGCAGGGGATGCATTTGCGAGACCGCTGTAGCGCGTCTTTTTTATTGCAGGCCAAATTTTTTTCACGCATTTGAAGGCACGTCACACGCTCACTGGGATGAGCAAGACCGGGAAATGTGTTAATTGCTGTACGTCATGATACTTGGGGGATGAAAGGTTGAACGAATCCTGATGGAATATCACCTTAAATGCTTGTTTTTGGATCCGCCTTAAGCTGTTGTGGTCTCAGTGAAGTCTTGTTATTTAGCAAATCCAGTAATTCTCCGTCGTCTTCTTGCGCTCCTTGGATGGCTTAAAGGCTGAGCACCGTTGGCATTACTATGGAATCAATCCATGACAATGCATCAGCAAAGACGTTGTCTTCACCTCTGACGTGTATAATTTCTGTTGAAAATTGGGAAATAAAATCCAGTTGTCGTAGTTTTATGGGCGAAGCTTTGTCCGTCCGTTGTGAAAAAGCATGAATAAGCGGCTTGTGGTCTGTTTTTATGACGAAATTCCGGCTGCGAATATCGCAGGAAGTTCTCAATCGTATGTAGTATAATTCTTCTTAGTTGTGCTCACTTTTCGAGAGAACAGACCGATTGGTTTCCAGAGGTTATTTTGTTGCTCCTCGATACCTGCTCCAATTGCTATGTCGGAGGCATCGATGGTGAGTGAAATTGAGTTGGTAGGGGAAATGAAGGTCGTCCTGGCTGTTGAAGAAATACTTTGTTTAGAGTCGTTGAATTCCTTGGTTGCTTCTTCCGTCTGAATGATGCGTGTTTTATCGTTCCTGTTTGTTTTTTTCAGGTATAAATTCAATGGCGTCTACAAATGTGCTGCGAGTGAAATGCAATATCGATAATAATTGATCATCCCCGGGAACCGTCGAAGTTGACAGATTGTTTCTGGTTTCGGATAATTAACGATTGTCTGGATCCGATTTGCAGGAAGTTTGTATACGTGTTCGTTTATTTCATATTCGAGAAATTTGATTTCCCGTCTTCCACGAGCGCCCCTATGCTGGGGTGATTATGAGTCTGTGACGTTGTAGATGATTGAACATTGTTTGAAGCTGTGCTTAATGATCGATCATAGATTTTGACGTTATGATTATGTCATCGATGTAGCATAAAACGTAGTCGAGATCTCGGAAGATTGAATCGATGTGTCGTTGATACGTTTGAGCCGCTTTTCGAAGGCCAAATGGCATGACTAGATACTCAAACAGTCCGAAGGGTGTGATGATCGCTGTTTTCCACGTCCTACGGCGCCATAGGAATTTGGTGATAAGCTTTCAACAAATCTGATGTAGGAAATATAGTTTTATCATTCAGTATTCCAAATAAGTCGTGCATAAAAGGTGGAGGATACCGATCTGGGATGGTTTGACTGTTCAGTCTGCAGTAGTTTCCACACATTTTTCAGCCACCAGTCTTTTTTGTGACCAAATGTATAGGGCTGGACCATGGGCTTTTGAACGGTTTGATTTTCCCACTATCAAGCAGGTTTTGTTTCTCTGCCTTTGCTGCGGTAAATTTTTCTCCTGACAATTTCCTTCGTTTGTCAGCAACAGGTTGTACGGTTATTAGTATGCGATGAAAAATAGGATGCTTTGATTCCGGTTGTAGGTGCACGTATACCTTTGTGATTCCGATGAATTCGGTTGATATACCGTTGAAGTCGAGGTTCAAGTTCATCGTAGAGATTTAAAATACGTCAGCGATTCGTAAATTACCCATCGCATAAAAGTTTGTATCGGAATCAACGACTCTTTCATTTTTCAAATCGATTGATAGTCCATAAAAAACTCAAAAGCCAGTTCCGACGATAGGGTTTGTGACATTTGCGATGATGCAGCTCCATTCGAGTGCACGTCGCGGACCAAAATCTATTTCCATTTGCATGTGTCGGTAGGTGTGGATCACCGAGTTGATTGCAGCATATAAGCTGTTATTCTCTTTCTCCATATTGGAATGTACGTATTGCTTTGGAATCACGGATACTGCTGAACCTGAATCAACGATAAATTTATTTTCAGTGATTCGGTCAGAAAGATGGGGATAGATTTTTCCAGATGCTGTGTGCTCATCCAGAAGCACGGTGTGGTGCACTGGTTAGCTTGCGCTCCGAATATTTATGATGGAAGCCTATGCTGTTACGGTTTGGTGTCGCAGATCTGCTTCGTGACCGGCTTTGTCGGTCTCGCAAAAGCTATTATTGTTAGGCTCTGCTGTTTCCCTCGATTTCATGAGATCAGTGAACATGCACTTAAGTTCATTCATGCCTGCGCAGAGTTGTGTTTGTGTCTGGTTCAAATCGTGTATTCGTTGCAGGGCATCGAAATGATCTCCTTTATATTTGTAGGTACTAGTAAACATGATACTGGAGCAATTTGTTGTTTCGATGATGCTGTCAGCTATCTCTGAAAGACCGTGCAATTCGATATCAGTTGTTTTGACGAATAACGACTATATATGCAGCGGCATACAGTTTAACCACATCGTGTACAATACGTCATCGGCGACACCGCCAACGGCGAGATCCGTCATTTCATTTCATAGTTGCGAGGGTTTCTTGTTTGCCGGTACTAACAAGGAAACCTTTCGAACCCGAACTCACCGATTTCGATGATTTTGATATATGTTGTAGAACATCAAAAAATAAGAGACACGTATTTTTTTATACGTGCTCTTAAGCCCGTTTAAGGGGTGAAATCTACCCTCAAAGTTCACTCTCAAAAAGTCTTTTTTCGAAATATCTCTGCTTCTAATTGGTATTCCGCGACGGAAGCAATTGGAAAGTGCTCTTTGCGGCGACGCGAAGCTACGAGACATTGTTATGGCCACGGGGGTTGCAACCGCTATTTTTTGTACTGGGAAAACCACATTTTTTGAAGATATTTTCGTTGTAGTGATTCGAATATTGACTTGAAAATTGAAAAATAAATATTCTGGGCGGTGAAATAGAGTAAATAAGTTGACGTATCCGAAGATTCCGCGTTAAGCACCCCCAAACACGGTTACTACCCCTTCAGACATTGGTCATCTGCAATAATGAAGAAAATGTTTTTCTCAAGAGAAATACGAATGAGATATGTTTTGAGAGACACGTATGTTGTTATATGTGCTCTTAAGCACGTTTAGGACGTGAAATCTACCCTCAAAGTTCACTCTTAAAAAGTCTTTTTCCGATATATCTCTGCTTCTAATTGGTATTCCGCGGCTATGATATTGCTATGATACGATGCGGCTGGTGTAAGAAATCATTATGTTTCGAACATTTCTATGAAGATTACCATTATTGTCATGAATTTATAGAATAATACACTTTTAATTGAGAATTTGAAAAATATCCATCCGCTATAGAATTAGTTCTAGTTTTTTGTATTGAAGTTTTCTGGGTCAATTATATCCAGCTGAACCTGATTTCCATGATTGTTGGGATGAAAAATAAAAAATGAGACCTGTGAGCACTTTCCTTTGTAAAAACCAAATTGATTTCGAATATTTTGAGTATTTTTATATGAACATGATATAAACACGATTTTCCGAAGTTGATAACTTCTTGATTACCACGAACAGCATTCTGTACAATGATTTGTTGGTGCTTCAACAGGATCAGGAAAATGATGCTGTATTGTATCTTCAACTATTTTTGCTGCGTGATCTTTGTACTGTTCTTGAAAATGTAATGTCTCTCCAATAATCATATCTATGTCATTGAAATCATTTGTGGCACTTATCAGTATATCTTCAATCGATTCTGCTAACTCCATTTCTCTACGATTGGCCGTTCCATCTTGTATTTGAATATTTTGGAAAAACGCGGATAATAAATGTATAACAGTCAAAGGATTGATTCTCATTGTTGAGTCCGGATGGAGGAACAAACCTACTCAATGCTTCTAAAAGACTACACTTATTCCCGAGCACGGAGTTTCACGACATATATACCCGACCGATGAGTTACGAAACGAATAATCGGTGATAAACAGTATCGTAAAAAATTATTGGATGAAAAGAAGAATTGATGGATTAAAAAGTCACTCGCGAATTATAGTTTATCTTGACCAAGGTGATTCATTTTATGATGAAATTATTGCCTCGTGATAAATGACTCCAAATATAAGATATTCGATATCTCAATTCATATCGTATTCTTATTTCTCTTGAGAAAAACATTTTTTTTATTATTGCAGATGACCAATGTCTGAAGGGGTAGTAACCGTGTTTGGGGGTGGTTAACGCGAAATCCTTGAATACGACAACTTATTTACTTCATTTCACCGCCCAGAATATTTATTTTTCAATTTTCAAGTCAATATTCGAATCACTACAACGAAAATATCTTCGAAAAATGTGGTTTTCCCAGTACAAAAAATAGGGGTTGCAACCCCCGTGGCCATAACAATGTCCAGTAGCTTTGCGTCGCCGCAAAGAGCACTTTCCAATTGGTTCCGTCGCGGAATACCAATTGGAAGCAGAGATATTTCGAAAAAAGACTTTTTAAGAGTGAACTTTGAGGGTAGATTTTACCCCCTAAACGGGCTTAAGAGCACATATAAAAAAAACGTGTCTCTTATTTTTTGATGTTCTACAACATATATCAAGATCATCGAAATCGGCGAGTTCGGGTTCGAAAGGTTTCCTTGTTAGTCAAACGCAACCAAGAATGGGCATTCTAGTTACGAAAATGCAAACGCATTCATATGCTCCACTCATTTCTCTTCTACCAGTACTTCTTTAACTCAAAATGAAACTTATAATGTTGCATCTTCAGACGCAAGAGGGCGCTTGTAGCGATCGGATGGTCTGAGTATCTACAAACGTATTACGGGTTAAAAATTGGTAAAACAATTCAATTAATTAAAAACAGTGCTTAAAAAAAGTTCCTAAGAGTGGTGTAATAAATAGTAAACAATAACATAACGAGGCCTCGCTGAAGAGGTACTCCTAAAGTTAAAATGATGAATTCTAACCTCAACGTCAACAACAACAACAGAATGAGCTCTCAACAGAATCAACAGACCCAAAGAACCTTCGTCCCAAGTAATCTTAACTATGCCAACGTTACATCGAAAGACAGCTTCCCAAAAAGAGAACAAGCGGTAATTATTGAATCATTGGAAAATGTAAATATTGAAGTTTACTTAGACGCCTTGTCAACTATTGTTCCACCTACGGCTGTCCGATTCATTTCTCGAATCGCACAAAACCAAATTTGTGTTTACCTGGAGACCACCCAACTAGCCGAGGAGCTTGTTGAAAGAAAATGTAAGTTAACAATTAACAACCTGCAACTACCGATTCGATCCCTTGTAGTCAGAAACAAGAGAAAAGTACTTTCAAATGTTTGTCCAACCATCCCTCACTATATAGTGGAACAAGAACTCAGGAAAACCGGAATCGAACCTCTGTCGCCAATAACCTACTTACGAACGGGTACTGCCAACCCTAAGTATTCACACATCTTGAGCTTCCGAAGGCAGGTTTACGTGTCTCCGGCAGATGAGAAAAAACTACCAGATAGGTTTCAAATTAATTACGAGGACATCAACTACTGGATCTACCCTACGGGCGATTCGATGAAGTGTTTTTTGTGCAAGGAACTGGGACATTTGGCTAAAAACTGTCCCACAAACTACCAAGACACCCAGAATAATCCTGAGAATTTAGAAGAAGCCTCAATCGACACTGGCAACTCACAAACTCAACAGCAGGTAGAGCAAGAAGTTATAATAGAAAATCAAGTCCTGCCAGATACCCAAATCTTACTTGACATGTCAGAGGCACCAATTCAGCCAACTCAAGTTATAACAGAACCGCAAGAAGTCTTTACGAAGCCTAGGGCATATGAGCCAGAGTTACCAAAAAGAGCTCATCCTCCAACAGGTTCAACAATCTCTTCGTTGGATTTCGAAAAAGAACAATTCACACTATCAGAAACGGAGGATGACTCCGAATCAACGGCATCAGAAGCGTCCATGAGTACATCTAACAATAAGGCAGCGGACACTCAAGTATCAACAAAGAATAAAGCAAAAAAAAGGAAAGTAGCAGAGAAACAAGAGTCGTATGAAGCAGCGTGAAACAATATCAAGGAGAAAGTTGAAAGTCAAGATCCACCAGGTAACTATATCCTCAGTACTGATCAGCTGAGACACCTGATTGAAAGTACTAAGGGTAAAGAAGCGATAAGGGACATAGTTAAGCTTTACTCAAGCAACTTGGAAGGAATACTAAATATGTGCGAATCAATCAGACCATATATGACAAAAGCTCTCAAGAACCAAAGCACACGATTTGTAAACAAGTTAAAAATACTCATACAATAAACAAATTCTCAAATGGATATAATTCAGTGGAATTTAAACGGATATTACAACAAGATAGAACAACTAAAACTTCTCATCCACCAGCAAAACCCTTTGTGCCTTTGTCTACAAGAAACTAATTTTACCAATGATCACTGTGCTAATATAAATGGTTTTTTGAAATTCTACAAAAACAGAGTAGTAGCAAACAGAGCGAGTGAAGGCGTTGCTATCTTTGCTAAGACTCATGCAATGCCTGAAGAAATCCAGCTTACAACTGAGTTAGAAGCAGTAGCAGTCAGATTAAAATATCCAGTAAACATCTCTCTTTGTAACATATACATTCCTAACAGCAAAGTATTGGAGACAGAAGAACTATCAAGAATCATAAACCAGCTTTCCAAACCTTTCATCCTCCTCGGTGACTTCAACAGTCACCATGAGTACTGGGGATCGGACCTTCAAGATCCTAGAGGAACCCTAATAGCAAATTGGTTAGACAACAATGATGATCTGATACTATGTAACACAGGGCAACCTACTCATTTCTGTACACGCAGTGGCCGTACTAGCTGCATCGATTTAACAATAGTTGATAAACTGGTAGCACCAGCTGTCAGATGGTTTGCACTCGAGCATACATATGATAGTGATCATTTTCCTTTAGTCACTAAGCTTCTATCTCCAGACGACTGTTCACAGCCAGATCATTCAGATAAATTTAGTTTTAAAAAAGCGGACTGGTCTCTCTATCAGTGCAAAGTAGACGAACTGCTTCAAAGGCTCCCGGATATCAAATTCAGAGCTGAAATCTCAGGCGATGCAATAACTGCTGAGTTTTCATCTCTAATCCTAGAAGCAGCAAACTTAACGATTCCAAAAACTAGCAGCAAGAGGAAAAAGAAACAACTATATTGGTGGAATGAAGAGTGTAAAAAAGCAGTGTTGGACCAAAAGAAAGCCTTTCGGGTATACAAGAAGAATGCTCACACTGACCAGAGCGTTGAATTCAAAATAGAATTTATGAAAAAGAGAGCCATAGCTAGACGAACCTTAAAAGACAGTCGACGGAATTCATGGAGAGAATTTGTTGCATCAATTAACAACCAAACTTCGACCACGGAGGTTTGGAATAAAATTCACTGCCTAAACACAGGTAAGAATAAAGAGTTCAGTACTATTGTATTGGAAAAAGAAGACGGGAAGTTTACAGCGAATCCAAAGGAAACAGCAGACATATTAGCAGCTTCATTCGCGGCTAACTCAAGTTCATCCAACTATGAAGAAAAATTTCTTGAATACAAGGAAAAAGAAGAAACTAACCTGATATTTGATACCCAGGACAACAGTCACTCTTTCAACAACGAATTATCGATGCATGAACTAACAAGAGAACTAGCAAAGTTGCGAAACTCCAGTCCGGGTCCAGATGAGATCCCGAACATCCTAATCAAAAATCTTCCAACCAGAGGTCTCTGCTACCTACTAGACTTGTTTAATATAATATGGCTAAGACAACAGTTTCCAAAAAGTTGGAAAGAAGCTATAATAGTTCCAATCTTGAAGCCAGACAAAATACCAAGCAACTGTAAGAGTTACCGACCCATCGCCTTAACCTGCAACATCTGCAAACTGATGGAAAAAATAGTCTCTAAAAGACTAAGATGGTTTGTAGAAGCTAACAACCTAGTTTCCCCACGGCAATACGGTTTTCGCCAGTTCCGCTCGACTCAGGACCATCTTACTGACTTTGTCACCCAAATATGTGATGCATTTATAGACAACCAATTTCTGATAACCGCATCCCTGGATATTGAGAAAGCGTACGAGATGGCATGGGCTCACCGACTCCTGCGCACTCTGGAAAAAAAGAATATAAGAGGAAATATGTTGGCTTATATTAAAAACTTTTTAACGAACAGGAGGATACAGGTAAGAGTGAATCAAACTCTTTCTGATTGTAAGACAGTTGAAAATGGATTCCCACAGGGAGCAGTGTTGAGTGTCATCCTATTCTTGATTGATATTAACGATGTGATAGAACACATTCCTATTCCGGTGAAAGGAAACCTCTTTGCAGATGACCTCTTCGTACACTGCAGAGGTAAGAATTTAAAACACACATCATACTTAGTGCAGAAGACTTTAGACTCCCTCCAGAGATGGTCGGACGGAAGCGGATTCAAATTTTCAAAGTCCAAATCTGAAGTAATAATTTTCGGCAGAGGAAGAAGGAACAACATCTCTCTACAACTAGGTGACAATGTATTAAAACAGGTAGACCAGATCAAGCTACTTGGATTATATTTCGACGAAAGACTAACTTGGAAAATCCATCTAAAAAAACTGGTTAGCGAATGCAGGAAAAGGATCAATCTACTCAAAGTAATATCCTCAACAAAGTGGGGAGCTGATAAGCACTCACTGCTCTTAACATATCGTTCGATAATTAGATCAAAAATGGACTATGGAGCAGTCCTCTATGACACGGCAGCAAGACACCGATTAAAACAACTGGACAGCACCCACAACTTAGCTCTAAGACTGAGTATAGGAGCATTCAAATCTAGCCCGATTAACAGTATTCTAGCAGAATCAGAGGAAATGCCATTAAACTTACGGAGAAAAGAATTATTATTAAATTTTATGACCAGAGCCCAAGCCCAGAAAGGCGATCCTGCGTTCGGATTCACTGAAAAGAAGCCAGTAACAGATCTCGAATACAGACTTAAAACCAAGTCTCTTAAACCCCCAAGAGTTAGGTACACAGCCGAACTTGACAAACTCAACATCAAAGTCCCAAATGCCTCCCCTAGAAGACAAGCTGTTAACCCACCATGGAAGATTCCGGCCTCACACACGGATCTAGAACTAGCAAAGCTGCAAAAGAATTCCACATCTGAGCAAACATATCGCAACTACTTCCAAGCTGTTATGGAGAAATACACGAACTACACATGCATTTATACAGACGGCTCAGCCAAAGAAGGGAGAACTAGCTGTGGAGTGGTCTACCCAAACATGAAGCTGGGTTACCGTCTCCAAGACTTTAACTCTATCTTCACTTGCGAAGCTACTGCAATAAAACAAGCGTTATCCATTGCCATCGACAAGACAGAACTGGGGCATATAGCAATTTTCACCGACTCATTGAGTTGTCTCTCAGCGTTATCGAATACCGAAAACACCAACCCGATTATTCTGGATATTCAAGAGAAAATCAATGTACTCAGCAACAGCAACAGATTAATAAAACTGATCTGGATCCCGGGCCACCAAGGTATACTAGGGAATGAAGAGGCGGACAAAGTAGCTAAAGAAGCAATCAACAACACAGAAATCAACAACTCATTGAACACCACAGCTACGGATATCAAAAAGTTCATAAAGAACTCAATGAAAAGTCACTGGAAAGATGTGTGGGAAGAATGGGCAAGAAATAACTCTCCCAAACTGGCTGAAGTTAGAGGGACCTCACTAGAGCAAAATCCAGCGGACTCTTTCAGCAGAAGAGACCAGGTAATACTATCAAGGCTGCGAATCGGGCACACTAAGCTAACCCACTCATACCTAATGAGCAAAGACCCTAAAAACAACTGTACTTATTGTAATATGGATCTATCGGTTAAACATATCTTAACTGAGTGCCAAAGTCTCGTCACCACCAGGAACAAAATCCAGCTACCGAACAACATCAAGGACTGTCTCAACTCAACAAGCGGATGCTACAAGACATTACTGTTTCTCAAAGAAATCAAGATAATTAATGAAATTTAATACCTTACTGTGTCCTATTACTATCTGTTTTTGTAAAATTAATCGTTCTATGTAAATATTAACAGTGGTCGTCAATAACCTTGTAGTTGCAAGGCGACCTTAAATAAATTAAATAAAAAAAAAAAAAAAAATGTTGCATCTTGTGACAATGAAAACAAATGTTTTGTTTTTAATGTAATACTTGGTTGTTTTCTTCTCATATGTCCATACAATGTTTCGTGTGCGGGGTGTGTGAAAAACTCGCAGTCGAACACGTGGGGGCGTGATACAAAAAAGTTTCAGAAATCCTAATTTAGAGTAAGGCCCGTTGAACACATACAAATAATGTTGTTTGTAATTTTGGTTCACACTGGTAAATTGGATTGTTTTGTGTCACCCAGACATTAATCTGTTCGAGGACGAACCGAAGCCAGGCTGGTTGATTGTGATATCCACGGTATACCAGACGAAATCGATTTTATTTTACCTTGGTCAAGTGTCCAAAACTTGACCGCCAACGGTTGTCCAATTTGGAGACAAACCGCGTGCACGGAGAAGGGGCTGTTCGTCTCCAACCTTTGCTCGCGAAATAAGCACCTTCAACCATCAATACGAAAGATTTATTTCGCTTCCGCTATCTGGCTGAAAAAAATAGTATTTTGTGCCTTGAGTGCGAGAAAATAATAATTCTTAAAAATAAGTATATATAAGAACAACTTAAAGTTGGCCATCAATCAGGGTAACTGTTCGAGCACCGAACAGCGCGGGCATCGTTTTTCCCCGTGAGGGCCTCTCGCGGCGAAGCGCTAAAGCGACGACTTTAGAACAAAAAAACATGGCGTCGAGTTCATCACGCGCGATCTTTTCGTCACGATTATTTTCTGATTAAACCTATTATTTTTAATATAAAGTGCAAGCATATCTTCATTATCCTTCTCGGATCGACCCATCAACATTTATGAACAGTAACCTGACCAATGAATGACCGATTAAGCATTTTTTTTTGGTGAATGTCTCAATGTCATCATAAGTAACCAATTATATTTTCTTTTGGATTATTCATACGGTTGAGTGTTATACCAAGATTGATAATTGAAATTTTTATTGAAATATTCGAGAGTCGTGTTTTTCCCGCTAAATGACCAATGCGCCTATAAATCATCACATATTCTGGAACTGTATTTACAACGTTACCCGTACATTGTGAAATGTTCATGATTGTGCATTGATACAATCAAATATAATTGTCTGTTTCTGATGAAAAGAATATATTGAATATTGATCCAATAGAAAAATGTCTACAGGCTTTCTTGGGTATTCATTATCAAATCATTTATATTTTCAGTTTTTGAAAGTCTCAGACTTCATAAGAGTGAGTCTTGATGAATAATTATTACAAACATTTTCTGAAACCGTTTGTTTTTCTATGAACTTTAATGACAAATCGCTACAAGCTTCCCTCCTCGTGGCCCGAGCTCCGCCGCTCGTTCACAACACCCTTACGCTGTGCTCAACCGTAGAAAACAAGCCTCGCCATCCCCCCCCCCCCGTATGGGGGTATGGCTTAAACGGAATTTTTACAGGTTTTCCACTGACAGGGACGTCGGTTCGCTCAAGACGAAAAAATATTGGCGCTGTCTATCTACAAACAGTCATCAAAACAATACAAATGACTGTCACATATTTTTTCGTTACCGTCCGTCAAGACGTTGAAGAATTTTCTTAGTTCAATACATGTTTCTCCTGGTATAAACCAGTTTCTAATGATGTATTTACAGGAGCAAGTTAGCAAATTACCGAAATCTGTAAAGTACTGCTATGTTATGTGGGATGAGGTTGCTCTTGAAACTTATCTGAATTATTCAGTGTCCAGTGACAAAGTGATTGGATTTGAAGATTCTGGGTTTGTAGAGAACGGGGCACTGCGTTTTGCGGATCATAGTTTCGTATCTATGGTTCGAGGAATTAATAGTGAGTGGAAATTTCCAATAGCTTTTTATTTTTGTGATTCTGTTACGAAAACCCAACAACTGGTGGCGTGCATCAAGGAAATTATCCGACATGTTAGTGAAATTGGCCGCAACGTGATTGCATCAGTATGTGATCAATGGATTACGAACCTAGCAGCAATAAATTTTATGATGAACGAGACAACCAAAATCCGTTATGAACATGACATTGAACTGGGTTTGTATTTAATTATTCAGTTTGTTTTTGAAACAATGTATTTGATAATTGGTTCGAATTGCTTTTTTCATCGATGATTCTATGATGTGACTAGAATAGCTTTTCGACAATTTTCCAGCCGTAAAAATAAGAGTAGATAAGTTCTTTTCCATCCCAAAGAATAGCTAAAGTTTTATTTATTTTCAAGTCTGGAGAAAAAACTAAAGTTTGCAACTACAAACCAAAATCACTAATATCTAATAAAGCGAAAATTTCTGAGAAATTAGTATACAACAGACTAGGAAAAATCTTTGAATAGAAATGGGATCCTTAGTCGAAACCAATTTGGTTTCATGAGAACTGAAGGTACCAAAGATGTTCTGAGTTGTATATTCAGGAAACTGTAAGATAAACTTGAAGAAAGCAAATCGATAGCAATCAGCTTTCTAAATTTTGCAAAAGTCTTTGACAAGGTAAATTATAGTTTAATATTTGATGAACCATATAATTATGGTATTAGAGAAAAAAGACATGAACTTATCGAGATCTACCAGACAATAAGTGAAAGAAAGTAGCAGGTTTGAATTGAGGAAATTACGACTGAATTTAAAAATATCAATACGGCAGAACCACAAGGGACAATCTTGGGACCATTACTTTTCATAATTTGCGTTGATGAAATGCTCTTATGCAGATGATACTGGTATTATATCAATTAAAAATACGTGGGACAAAGTTGAGTGTAATATGAATAAGTACCTGAATAATGTGTTACGAATAATGTGTTACTTCAATAGCCTGAACTATCGTGAATCCTAAGATTTTCCAGTAAAATCGAAGATTAATCAATATACGGGGCGTTACAGTAACATATATATTATCACCTCAGATTATGTCAACATACGTTACGACTATTTTACTCACCTCAGATTATGTCAATATATGTACAATTTCTTTGGTACAATAATATTAATAATGAAAATAGTTTTGTCTTTTTAATCAGTCGATCCATAATTAGCCACCAGTAAAATACTAACACCAGCGAAAATGATTCAAATGTACCGCCATCCGCCATCTTTGTTTTAATGCTCTCGATGGGTATCGTTTGAGAGGGCGCAATTTCAGGAATATTGTTATTATACGAGAGTTTTCCTCCCCTGCGCCAGCCCAACAGGCAATGAACTAGGCAACCCAGCAAGACTGCGTTACAAAAGTCACCCCCACGCCACCGCAGCGGGCATGTCTGAAGCTCGTTGCGGCCGCTCAACGCAAAACAACCCCGCAGTCGCCACCTGACGACCACCGGCCAAACCTCGCCCGCTGCCGGTCCGTTCCCGATGCAGACGCGTCCAATCACCCGTCCGAACACCGAGAGCCACCAATCACAGCCTTGGAAACCACGATGACCACCCGCGAGCCACGAAGAAGACGACAGCACGGCGGATCGTCAGCTTCGAACCGACTGTGCTGGTGCAGGAAACTTGTGAGAAATATATTGGATAGAGCGTGTTAAAGTGTGATCAGGCCGATCCATTTCATGGATTAGCTGCGAATTATTGTTTGAGAGTGAGTTTCCCTGTCGTCATATTTACCCGCCCCAATCGTTGTTTGCTTCGTAATTCTTCGCCGAAAGCATTGTAATAATCCAACGTGTTGTACGCACAGCACCCCTGCTGTGCCCCCAGACCCTTGTTCGGACTACCTGCTCCTAGTCTACCATCCGCGCCGCGAGTACCGGTCTGATCAGGGGTACAGCCGAGCAAGAAGCACTACTCTTGGCACGGCTAACGAGATTCATAAACCCCAGAATAGGAGGGACGCGACCCTATCCGGAAACTATAGGCCAAGGAGCAGAGTCCCCCCCCCACCAGCATCCCGGTCCTGGCGGGTATAAAAAGGGCCGCGCTGGGACCCAAAAGTCAGTCGGGATTAAAGACTCACTCGAACGACACCGGTCTAGTTATTCTGGAGCAGCAGCTCCCAGAACAACATATCCCACTCACCACCCCCTTCAGTCGAGGTACACGTCTGGGACCCTGGACTCCCTCGCCGAACTTCCCCTCCTCAGCTACTACGGAGGATTGTGCGCGGAAACGCCCCCTCCACTCTTCCCCATCCCGGAGAATCGTGTGCGGAAACGCTCGTCTCCGTCCCTAACCGCCCCGGAGGATTGTGCGCGGAAACGCCCCCTCCACTCTGCCTCATCCCGGAGAATCGTGTGCGGAAACGCTCGTCTCCGTCCCTGACTGCCGGAGGATTGTGCGCGGAAACGCCCCCTCCACCCTTCCGTATCCCGGAGAATCGTGTGGGGAAACGCTCGTCTCCGTCCCTACCTGCCCGGAGGATTGTGCGCGGAAACGCCCCCTCCTTCCCTCACCACCCGGAGGACTGTGTGCGGAAACGCCCCCTCCACCCTTCCGTATCCCGGAGAATCGTATGCGGAAATGCTCGTCTCCGTCCCTAACTGCCCGGAGGATTGTGCGCGGAAACGCCCCCTCCATCCCTCACCACCCGGAGGACTGTGTGCGGAAACGCCCCCTCCACCCTTCCGTATCCCGGAGAATCGTGTGCGGAAATGCTCGTCTCCGTCCCTAACTGCCGGAGGATTGTGCGCGGAAACGCCCCCTCCTTCCCTCACCACCCGGAGGACTGTGTGCGGAAACGCCCCCTCCACCCTTCCGTATCCCGGAGAATCGTGTGCGGAAACGCTCGTCTCCGTCCCTAACCGCTCCGGAGGATTGTGCGCGGAAGCGCCCCCCCCTCCCCCCCCCCCCTCCATCCCAAATCATCCTCGAGGGTCCCGTATGCGGAGTGGCCGCGTAACAAACGCTTTTCCCGCCAGTCCCTCGGACTGTCGGACATATTGCTCTCTGGTGTCCCGTGGCGTGGCGAGTGGCGATCGCGTAATCTCAAGTTAATTTTATTGGATTTTACCCTTCCGCCATCCTCCTTCGTCCATTATCAACCACCCCTCCCCGTAACCACCTTCAATTCCCCGCCCCCAACGAGCCGAGTTTTATTATTTGTAGAACCGAAAACGCAGAGGCCGACCCCCACCGCTCCTTGTCCGAGTCTCCCCCACTCCCGCGTGATCAAACGATTCCCCGCCTGCCGATCATTTGAACCTGAGTCCTTCCAGCACGAAAAATTATACTGATGCTACGCCGTAACGTAGCTGGTGCTAAACCCGACTCTCCACCCCGTCACCCGTCCCTTTTTTACCTGACCCTTCCCCTCTACCCGCCCCCCATCTTCCTCTTTTTTTTCTCTTTTTGTTAGAATTGATCGCGTCGCTGTTATCTCGTATCATCGTGTTTTGATTAACCATAGAATTTATCGTTGTTTTATCTCTACCGTTTCGTTCTGTCTGTCTTTCTGTTATTAAATTCCCACTTTCGTTTATTTCGCATTCTTTATTCCGCCTTGTCTGACCCCCCCCCCCCCCCCCTCCATCCCCTTCTCCCCACGCTTCCCCCTCTGTTTTCAGACTAGCCCTCTTTCAGCAGACTCTCCCAGTGGAAAGAACAAACGGCCACATAGCATAAGCTTTCTTTCCATGTTTATACATAAATATACATATATTCATAGCTCTATATAGACTTTTTCTATTAGATCAGGCTTAACATTGAGCGTTCATGCATTTTCAACAATTCATTTCCATCATATTTATCTTCAGTATTATATAATAATGTATCTCACTTCTTAACGCTTTATAAATATAATTCTTAATTTAATGAATACCAACGTTAGATCAATACTATGCGGATATTGAAAGTGTATGTTCAGAGAATAATTACGACGCTGGAAAGGTATACGGTTGTTGAGAAAATCATAAGACAACACAATACAGGAGATAATTATGTTTACCACCCAGTATTGTATTTAATAAAACTCTTTGATCTCTATATCTGTATTTCTAAGTCTCAACGTTCTCAAAGCTTTGGTATATCTCAACAGGCGTTCTCACAAAAGACTAACCGGCGCATGCACAGAGCATGGCCGCCTTCCCGCTTCGTTGCCTCGATCGGCTATGTCCGCGCTTACTCGGATAGTTTCGTGCGCGCGCATCAAACACGATGACAAACCTCAACACTAATGTTATTATTATTGATCTTTGGAAAGATTCAAAATAATTTTCGTGATTCAACTTGACAGTATTAGGGCTATCCTTTAATGAATGAAAAGGTACAGCACTCTGACTTTCATCTCGTGTATGATTTTCATTATTAAAAACTATATTTTTCTGGGTCCTCTTTTGCTGCATTACCACATCTGCTGATGTTTCTCTCTTCTTGGCTTCCAGTTCTTTTTCTAAGTCTTTCTTTTTATACCAGCAATTACCTTTTTTCTTTCTTGAATTACTTATTTTTCATTTTTTTTAATCATTTCTCGTTCCAATTTTTCCGTTCCCCTGTGATAATTTTATTCTTTCTCGTTTTCTATTGTTTCTAAATATCCATTGATTCTTTGTCATAGCGAATATGGGAACCTCATTACATTTTCTTCTATTTTCTGGTGTCCCAAGCCGAGGAAAATGAAGATATCTTTCTCACCCTGCTTCTGCTGATATTTTTCCGACATTTCTACTTACAGTTTGGTTAGGACAAGTAATTCTCTTTCTCTTACTGAACGTCAGATCGATGAGCACTGTATCAGATTCGAAAAAACTAAGATTCATATTTTGATTAAGTCTGCTTGACAATTGTTCAATGACCAATGAATTATTCGCATCTACGGTGGATGTCCTCCGTTTGATTATACTGCACAAGTTTGCAGCTATGTTCGGTTGTATTGTGATATCTTCATTATGTATACCTGAGTATAAATGAAATTCATAGTCTGCGATAATATTACTGAAACAACTTGATAAATAATCAAAATATCATATATTAATCCAAGGAGCATTTAAAGAAGTATCAGAATACGAAATCATTTCATTTGATGAATCGAATTCACCATCTTCAGGACTATGAAAAAATTTTGGTATAGTAACGACAATTTGTGTTCAAGATATTGCATCGATGTCTGGTTCATTGAATACTGGTCTATCGATGACTGCGTCATTTATAATTCGTCCATCGATGACTACTTCTCGTGTATTCTCAATGATTGATTTATCGAACAGATGGTTAGGCATAAAAATCAAAGTTTGATTAGTTCGGTCTGATAATAAATTGGTCATTCTATTCAAATTATCTTGACTTATATCATTTTCTGGTAAATTTTCAGCAAAATCATAATTACAACACTGATTTGAATTATTACGTTTTCGAGTAGGCTTGGATGAGAAATTCTTTTCATCCTCCTATATATTTCATTTTCTCTTTTTCTGGTTCTTGACTCAAATTGCAATTTTCTTCAAAAACTTTCGAAACATCAGCTGGCATTTTTAATTTGATATTCAGATTTTATAGTTGATGTTATTTTCATCACTTTTAAATGGGGAAATTTCTTGGATAGATTTGAGTCCTGTTGAAATACATTTTCGGTCGTTGATACTATTTGGATCAAACGGGTACAACTCACAAGTTAACAATGCCCTTCCTATTACATCACTATCCAATGCTGGTACATAAGCTGAATTAAATAATGGAGCAAAATTTACGTTTGTTATTGCTTTATTTGATATCTGAGTATGATCTGCTACTACTTTTTTCCGAAACTTCTTAAAGGTCGCAATATTCCAACGTCACAAGGCTGCATGATGTGTGTAGTATGAGGGAAAAGAGAACACAACAAAATACCGACGACTTTACAAAAGTCATGCAGCTGCAAACTGACGAGTGACTTATGTCCATCAAAAAATATAATGATTGAAAATTCCACGCCTTTAGATACAAGCTCTGGGTAGAATTAATTCACAATATATTTGTAGAATGTAGCTGTTATCATTGATTCACTATCACTACAACTGATGACGTAGTTATCAAGAACAAAATTGAGCATATTATGGGGTACACTCTTTTTGTAGAGATACACAATTATTGGAGATGTATCAGTCCCATCATAATAGCCGCATGGCAGTGTTAAGTTTTGTTTCTCTTTATCAGCAGATATGGCATACACATCTTTTTGTTTAGCAAGAGCTAAGGCTTTTCCTGTTCTTGGACAAAACTGTACGCCAATTTCATCCATGTCAAAGATTCTTCTACGATTTGAGAGAACGTCAAGCGCTTTAACCCTAGTAGCGAAATAAAATAAGTCTGCACACAGGCTCTCCTGAAGGTCTGCGGCAGATCTTGCGCAAGACACATACGGTCTATTTCCACATTTGAGTGCGGGTCTGACATAAGATTCTTTAGTGCAGAATCTTCACACAAGATGATATGAAGATTTTTATAATGATACTGAAAGATTAAGGCTGACTGACATAAGTATCTTCAGTTTCAGCAACCCCCTTGGCTTTGTGAAATTGGTATCCATATTATAAATAATATGGAGATGTTATGAAAAAGATACAGTAGGTCATCCTGTATTTCTTATTTTTCTTACAAGTGTCTATATATCAGGTACAGAAAATCTGACTTTCGCTATTTTTGCGACTAGTTCACTTTGGGACACATAAACAGTATATAAAATAATATAATTATTATCGTTGATGATTTATACACATTAAATCCAATACACCTTACGGAAAAACACGAGGTATACAGAAAGACAAATGAAGCAGCTTATGAAATAATAAAATAAGCTGATCTTTATCACTTTTAACGTGGATAAATTGGAAAAATAAACAAAAATGACCACTATCGTCGGATAGATATTACGTAAAGATTAACTTAAAAAATATTAGGAACATTGTTTAAAATCTGTGACTAAATTACACCCATAATAGACCATGTCACATACTGTAGTATAACAGGCTTCGCCACATATATAATAAAGTATACACAATTAAATATTAAAATATTAAAATAATCATCACTGCGATTTGACGACGTGTCTTTGGACTTTTTTTAAAAACTTTAATAAACTTAAAACGAATGAGGAACATTGTTCACAACCTGTAACTAAACAACACCCGTAATAGACCGTATGACGGTATATGAAGTACACATAAAGAAATATGAAAATATTAAAAGGATCATTGCTGTGATTTGAGAACCGACGGAGTATGATTATTGCTTCAGTTTGTTAGCGTTAGTAAACATTAATATTATCTAAGGCCCATCGTTTTCTGCAGTCGCCTGTTGCCGATATCATTTCACAGCTCCCCATTGTCTTCATCCTCCTCAACATGTGTTTCTTCATCATCGAGTCTTCCGTCAAGACTACCATCCATCACCTCATCTTGATCTTGTCTGGCATATCGGTCATCTTGAACTACTTCGTCACCCATACTGTCATTTCGACACTGTTGTCGTGTCTCGCGGTGCCCTTGATTTCCATTTCGCTCATTTTCATTGAACTCGTCATCCTCCCGACTTTCATCATTATCAACCCATCTACGAACCCTTCTGCAATACGTGCTGCATTTCACTGCCGAATTCCACTCTGTTCAGGTTCGGCAAATTTTGGTATGCTAACAGCGCTGCTATAGGAAAAATCACATCGGAAATGATTAGTGTGACTTGTTCTAGAAAATTATCCATAAAAATAACAAATTTTCTAATTAAGTTACAAAAAATTACGCAAGAAACTATTTTGAGTTGTAATTCTGAAAGATATGAAACTTACCATGCGCATCAACATCGCAAAATGGGTGTCTTTCAATTTGCGTTTTTCTTTGTTCCTTCCCAGGTGAAACGATTTACTAAATCGTCGGTGATCATTTCCTTGAAAAATTGGTTAAGAGCATCTTTGACATTGAGCCCTCCACGAAATTCAAGGTAAGCTTTCTGTAAATTGGCGAAACATGAATTTAAATAGGAGAACATTAATAATTCAAAGTACACTATCCTAAAAAAGTTTTACATTTCTACATATTTCTTCATTTGTACCAATCGATTGAAGTGGCTGTTCTTGAAAGACGAGCCAAGTGGAATGTGGTTATTAATTATTTTGATAACAAATAAACTTATTGAAAATATTCACAAAGGCTTGATGGCGTGTTTCATCCGCTACTTCAAAGCGATTGAAATCTCTGACAGTTTGTAGAGGAAATCCATCTGGTTTTTGATATTGCCCCTCCACATTGTGACGTGAATTGATACGTCTGTGAAAAATACATCTGTTAATACAACATAGCGCAGATTATGATCAGAAACGTAAGACCACGTTCAAGATTTAATGTTGAAAGATGCATCTGCCATATTATATTGTGTACCATTATATCTCAGGTTGAAATATATTTGATTGGCAAAAATGTGATTTATAAATGACAATTGAAGTAACGCACGTTGCTCAGAAATCAAACAAGTAGAACAGGATTGGGTTCATCACCTCAATATGTATAATGTATATTATCAAATGTGCAATGTTGGAAGTAAACACTCGACATCTTGTATTTTAAGATGTCAGATAATATTGCAGTATTTCATTTACCTTAGTGTACGCTCCAGCTTGTTAAACTGCTCAAGCCAACGGTCATATACATTTTGTAGATCTTGTCCATAATTTTGAAGTACATGTTCTGTCAGATTTTTTACAGTCGTATCGCTGTGCTGTTTCAAGATTTTGCAGGTGTTTTGATAAGGTGCTTTCATACTGTTTCAAAGTATTCGAGATAGTTTTATTGACTTCATAGTTTTCCTTGTTATGGCTGCCCATTCTGTTATCCATTTCAGCCAACTCCTTCCGATTGTCGGATCGAAAGTGATCATTGGTTGAAAGTTGTGCGTGCTGAGGAGATGCGACATTGTAGGATTGTTGTTGCGACGTACCAATCTAGCTGCCAACACATAGCACCGGAGATATCGCTACCCTTTCTTCGGCTCTATTTGAAACTACCTCAGGCGAGTTGTTGCGTAAAGAACTGTTTAGTGGTATGATTGAGTTTAATGACTTCGAAAAATGTTCGACCTGGTAGTGCGATGATCTATCAGGTATTGTTTGTGATAGAGTTTTATGTTTGTGTCTCATGTCAGACTTATTGATTTCGGCGTCATAATGGCATACTTGCTCGGATATCGCTGTGATCGCCTACGTTGATTTAGACGAAAGTCTTCGGGTATAGATTCTGTTGTCCGAATCTTAGGATGAGTAAAGTCGGACCTAGGAAAGTGTATTAACTTGCTATTCGAAGACTGACTAGATTCGAGATTTGGAGTTGTTTTGGTCGAAGTACTGGTAGAAGTATGAATCAATTGTGCTCTTTTATTAGCAGATGCTGGTTTTCCGTTCTTGGAACTGCTCTGCATATTTAATATGTTAAGACGAGCGTCACCCATCATTCTTTTAATGCAGCCTCTAATGGATTGATTTTCTTGACGGGAAGCTCTGCGTAGTATTTCTCCTTCGTTAGTTGATGTTGTACAATATTTTGAAGGTTTTTTAAGGTACGCCCGTTCCGTACTGTGCTGTGACTTTTGATGGTTTCATAATAACTGTCGACGGAAAATACATTCCAAATAAATTATTGAAAAAAACAACAATTTCTTCAAAATTCACAGGTGTATATATCCTCTTAATCGAAGATGTCGCAAATTGGGTTCTATTCAGTGGTTTCTAACTAATATGGATCAATTCACAATTACTGGTACAAATAATGATGCAGTAGAATCACAAGTATATGCTCGCCTGGTACACAACACGAGAGATAATTCTTACGTGTATTTCACGACTTCATGACAACTGTACACTTTTGAATATACCAACTGTATCCGATGTTATTTCGCAGTTGTAGAACTGTTGGAGGCCATGATACCGTCTAATAACAAAATAGTAACAACCATCATTCTCTAGGATATCCATAATTTTGCACATTGTTTTGTCGCGTAACACACAAGAGTTATTGCGCTTTAAAATGCTGTAACGTGTATTTCCTATTTGCAATTGTTTATACTCTCTGCATGGGGTAGACGCGTTATTTGGAACATGTCCACCGTTATGTGGCATTAAAGGTGTCACATTATTGCTCAAAAGGTCATGTTTGTTAGGATTGAGCTAATTTCGCTCCACAAGCCTTAAGGCAAACTGTTGTAGAGGTAAATAATGAGTCCGCACGAACTTTTTAACCATTGGCATATTGTTTTCGAATGGAAATGCTGAATAGTAATCCAATGGACCTAGATTTCTGACATCTTCCACCAAATGAAGCAGCCCGTGTAAGTTATATGAAAGAAAAAAAGCCCCGTACAAACGTCTAGCAGAACTGACGAATAGTTTTAGAGCGTTTTCTGTATACTTTAGAAGATGCTGGGAAGGATTCGGCAAAATGAGTATACGGATGCTACTGTGCAGCAATGAAAAATAAAGATAATAATCTTCTTCAAGAATACCTTGTAAAATTACAGGTCCAGTATACAAAAGGAATTGTCGAAATTTCGTGGCTTTGTAATTTTTGTATTGAGTAGCTGTACGAGGTTGTCGTTGAAATTCGCTGGGGCATGACTTCACCAGCTCCTCTAAGCAAAGGCAAATAATCTTGATAGCGCGTGTAGAAAGTTTAGCTCTCAGAGAAAATTTTCCACCGAACCATGCTTCAAAAAGTTTTTTCACTATGCCAAGACAAACAAGATGCATATACTCGAACGGTACATGACTAACTAGATTTATTAATCCCACTAAAGTACTTTGTCCTTCCAAATGATGATCCTCATCAGATTGACAAACGTATTCATCTTCGGTTCAAAGTTGAAATTCAGTGCCGACGAAAGTTGTTCCAGTACGAAATTTTCGGTAGTGCATTTCCTGAAAATGAGTATCGCTTACCTTGCACTTTGAGCAAGGTTTTGTTCTGTTATGTCCACGATGTCTTAATACATATGCTTTCGCGGGTGCATCGGCAATGAATTCATGGAATTCGATTGGAATAATTTGACCACAAAACAAAATACCACTGACTGTTTTCACCTGTTAAACTTCGTCAGTAAAACTTTTAAAAAAATAATTAACGTTAGACGGTTTGCCTTTACCACGCTATACCCGAACTATCATAGGTCTACTACTCGGCAGGGTCATTATTCTAATCTGGATTGGCCAGAATTAAACGGAGCCACGTTGATCTGCAGAAGCTCCATCAATACTAACGTCAATTATAATATAGTAGTAATGTTTATTTCCCTTGCGGGGTACATTTCGGACTCCCGCTCCGCTCACATTAATCCTTAACTACCTTACGCACTATTTCTATCCTATTTTTTATTCACGCCGTCCTCGAGAAAAAGAGAGCTCCACTCACACCTTCTCCCGCATTCGTTCTTCCTTTCATCCCGGACTTCCGTTTCCGCCGCTCTTGCTCTACCCCTCCCTTTTGCTGCCCTCTACTCTACCATCTCCTCCTCCCTGTACCTTTCCTTTTTCTCCCTTCTCCATCCGTCTATCCTTTCCAACCATTTCTCCCCTAACCCCTCGTCGCCTAACACCTCCCCCCTCGCTTCTTGCCATCCTCTTGCCTCCCCCCAGTCCGTGCACTCTTCCCACACATGCTCCCATGTTTCCTCCGCCATCTCGCACATCCTGCATGACCTATTTTCTCTCGTCTCCCAATACCTGGTCCCCCTCATCTCCTCCCCCAGCCTATATCTCGCCATCCTCTTCCACCTCCCTTCCTCCCACCCTTTCCTCAGATACCCCGGTATCCCCGCTCCTTTCACGAAACTGTATTCCTTATTTCCTTTCGCCTCTCTGATCCTCGTCCACCTTTCCTCCTCCTGCTTTGTCCTTTCCATCCTCACTAAGTCCTCTCCTCTCATCCCCCCCTCCTCCCATCTCCTCACTACCTCCTCCCCGTCCCATCCTTTTCCCTCGTAGAACTTCCTCCTCTCCTCCTCCCACCCCTCACATCCCCTCTCCATTCTCGCTCTCTTTTTTATTTCTCCCCAGCATCTTCTCGCCAGCTCCCCTCCCCCACCCTCTTCCAACTTCCTCTCATACCCCCATGCCCTCAAGCCTGCTCTCGCCTCCAACGTTTCCCTTTGTATTTCCTCCCTCACTGCATAGCCTGGCACCCTTCTTGACACTCCCAACACCCATCTCAAATACCTATCGTGGATCATTTCCGCCTCTTCTCTTCTTTCCCAGCCCCATATTTCCACCCCATATCCCAGCACCGGCCACACCATTCTATCGAATAACCACAGCCTTCTGCCCCAGTCCTTACCAAACTTCCTCTTTCCTATTCCCCACACCTGCCCCATCGCTTTCGCCGCCTTCTCTACTCTCTCCTCCACATGGTCCTTCTGTCCTCCATCCGCCCGCACCACATACCCTAAATATTTATATTTCTTCACCTCCTCTATCTCCGTCCTCTTCCACCACCATTTCACCTTCTTTTTCCTGCCTCCCCCTACCTTACATCTCATCACCTTCGTCTTCCCCGTGTTCACCTCTAGCCCTTTCCCCTCCAGGTATCTCTCCAATTTCCCTATCATTCCCTTCATCTCCTCTTCCCCTCTCGCCATCAACACCAGGTCGTCCGCATATGCCAGCGAAAACACTTTCTTCCCCCCTTCTAATTCTACCCCCCCCCAGCATCCCTTTTCTATCTCCTCGTCCACATCCGCCATCATCAGTATGAACAGGAGTGGGCTCAGTGGGCAACCCTGCCTCACGCCTCTCTCCGTCCAGAACCTTTCCCCCCTTTCCTCCCCCACTCTCACCCTCCCCGTCGTCTCCTTTAGTACCTCCTCGCACCTTTCCACGAGTCCTTCCCTAATCCCCCTTTTCCTCATACTTTCCCTAAGCTTTTCCCTGTCTACAGAGTCGAAGGCCGCTCTCAAGTCTACAAACAGTAGCACCATGTTTATTTTTTTCCTGCTTCTTTCCCTATTGATCAAGTAGTTCAACACGTAAACGTTATCTATAGTGCCCCTTCCTTCCCTAAACCCTGCCTGGCTCTGTGGCAGCAACTCCTTTTCCTCCACCTCCCTCTTGATCCTATCTCTCAGTACCCCCGTGTATACCTTGTATGCCGTCTGCATCAATGTCACCCCCCTATACTCCTCCACCCTCTCTCCCTTTCCCTTCTTCTCCACCGGCACCACTATCCCCTCCTTCCATCCCTCTGGCCACCCTTCTCCTCTCCATACCTTTCCGCACAACTTCCACAGATTCTCCAACACCTTTTCCCCCCCATACTTCCACACCTCGCTTGGTATCCCGTCCTCCCCCGTCGCCTTCCCATCCTTCAGTTCCCCTACCACTTTTCTCACTTCCTGCATTGTTATCTCCTCCTCTCCCTCCTCACCCTGCTTCCTTACCGCCTCCCCCACCCTCTTCTCGCTCACCCCACCCAGCAGCTCCCTGAAATACTTGTCCCATTCCCTCATACCTATTCTTTTGTTCACCCCTTTCCGTTTCTTCCTCCCCCTGTTTATCACCGTTCATGCCTGGCTCTCCGTCCTTATGGCGTTTATCTCGTTCTCCCATTTCCTCTCTTCCTCTTTTCTCTTTCCTTCGCACAGCCTTTTGTACCGTGTCTTCTCCTCCTTATATTCTCTCTCATTGTTCCCTCCCTTCCTCCATTCCAGCAGTTTCCTTCTCAGTCTTTCCTTCCCTTCTCTGCATTCCTCGTCCCACCAACCGTTCCTCCGAGCCCTACTTTCTACCTCTTCCGACTTGCTTACCGCCTTACCTATTCTTTCCCCTAACTCTCTCCAACCTTCCTCTACCTCCTCCTCGCCCCACCTCCACTCTCCGAACTCCTCTCTAAACCTCGCTGCTCCTTCCTTGTTCCAGCACCCTCTCCTATACCGTTCCTTCCTTTCCCCCTCGCCGCTCCTCCTTCCTTTTCTCTTCTCCTCCGCCTTCACCCATAACACCACCGGCATGTGGTCTGAATCTGTCTTCCCCTCCACTTCTAGCTTTTCTACCTTCTCTACTGTGTTTTCCTCCGCCACCACATAGTCGATTACCGATCTTCCTCTTCCTCCCATGTACGTCCATTCCCCCTCCTCGTCCCCTGGCACTCCACCATTCAGTATCCCCCACCCTCTTTCCCTTATGAACCTTACCCATCTTTTCCCTTCCCCCGTTACCACCTCGTCCTTCGACTTCCTCTCCGCTGTCCCTTCCTTGTCCTCACCTTGCTGCCACCACTGCCGTATTCCCCCTTCCGCCCCGGTTCTCACGTTGAAGTCTCCCCCAAACACCACCATGTCTTCGCTCCTTTCCTCCTCCATCCACCTCTCCATCATACTCATCTTTCTCTCTAGATCCCCCCTCACGTATACTCTAATTATCCTCCACCAGAGCTTTCCCAGCTTTACCCTGCATTCCATCCACCCTTCCTCCTTTTTCCTGAATTCTCCTACTTCCCATCCCTCCTTGACTCCTATCGCCATTCCCCCCTTTGCTCTTCCCCTCCCCCTACTCTTCACCGCCTCCTGTACCTCCCATATGAATCCCTTTTTCCACTTCTCCTTGATTCCTTCCCACCCTCTTATGTCCGCCCATGTCTCCGTCATCACCACCACATCCCACCTCCTTAACCCTTCCCAAAACTCCTCGTCCTTGTTTTTCACTCCTGCCACGTTCCAGAACCCTACCTTCGCCGTCTCGTTTCCTCTTCCCCTTCCCCTCCGCCCCGCTTCTTCCCTTCTCCCCCTCCCGTCTCCCCTCTCCTGTCGCCTTGCTATTTCCTTCCTCCCCCCCCCCTCCTCGTCCCCTTCCCCCCTCCTTCCTTCCCCCTGTTCCCCCACCCTCTTCTTCCATCCCCCCGTTACCTCGTCCCATATCCTCCACTCATTGTCCACCCACATCTTCATATAGCCTACCCTAGCTATCTTTCCTTTCCTCCTTTCCGCCTCCGCTTCCCTCTCTATCCTCCATTTCGCCTCACGCTCCAAACGCGTCCTGTATTCCTCCACCCATTCTTTTTCCCCTCTCAGTTTCCCCTTTGCCCTCATCACCTCCGTCTTCTCCGTCCGTCCCTCCATCTCCACCCACACCATTCCTCTACCCTCCCTATTCACTCCACCGATTATCTTCATATCTTTTATCTTTCCTTCTATCCCCATCTTCCTCCATAACCTATCTATCTCCTTTCGCCACTCCACCCCCTCCCCCATCCTCACTCCCTTCACTATTACGTTCTTCCTCCTTTTCTCCCTCTCTTCCCTATCCATCCTCAGCTCTAGCTCTTTTATCCTCCTGTCGACCTTCTCGTACTTCTCCTTCTTCGCTGTCTCCCACGCCCCCCCTGCCTCCGCCTCTCCTCCCTTCCCACCTTCCTGAACTTCCTCCATCCTTTTTTCCAGCTTCTCTATCCTGGCTCTCATCTCCTTCCTTTCTCCTTCCCACCTCCTCATCATCTCCTCCCTTTCTTCCCTCGCCTCCCTGACCACCTCCTCTATCTTCCTCCCCCAACCTTCCATCATTTGCTCTACCTTCCGCTCCCACCCTTTTGCCATTTCGTCTACCCTTTTTTCTACGATCTTCCCTTCCCTCCTCATCAGCTCCTCCATTTTCTCCATGATCTTTCCCAGCGCGTCCCCCTCCTCTCCTTTCTTCTCCGGGGTCCTCGAGACCACCTTACTCCTCTTAAATACATCCTCTTCCTGCTCCTCCTCCCCCCCCGCTTTTCCCTCCGACGCCAATGCTTTTCTTTTTCCTGCCATGTACTCTACTATGTTACCTTCACTCCCCGACCGTTCCCATACCCGCCTCAACAGGTTCGTCGGTCTCCCTCTCCTCTTCTCCCCGCCCGACTCACCTCTACCCGCCTCGTCACCCATCCTCTCCCTCCCCTTGTCCTGTCTCTCTATCCGTTCTTCTCTTACCGACGTCCCTTCCTTTACCTACACCCGCTATTCCTGCCACCTTCCTTATCTACCCGTCTACCGCAGTTCCTCTGCCTCTCACGCCCGTGCCCACCGCGCTCCTTCCCTACTCTCCGTCCTAACCTCTCAACCTGTTCTGCCCACCTTTCTCGCCTCACTCCACCCGCTTTCGCCCCCTAGCTTCTCCCCTTTTTATCTCCTCCCTTCCCTCTCACCCTCCTCTACTTCCTCCACTACCCCGCTTTCCCTTACCTCGCTATTTCCCGCCGCTACACACACTTTCTCTTACCCTGCCCCACACTTTGTCTGTCCGCTTCGTCACCGGAAACGGAAGTCCAACGTCAATTATAAGTGTCTCAGGAAAGTTTTGTTGGCGAGAGAGTTCTGAAGTTATTACGTTCAAAAATCCTGTATGCCAATACTGTCCGGGATCAACCTCAATTACTGTCGCTGAAAATTTTGCCGAATGTGAAGGCGTTCTACTTTGACTGGCTAGATAACTCAGAAAGGGTTGCGTATTTAGAACACGAAGAATCGCATTGGCTTGACAATATGAGAAATTGATGGCCTTGAAAGAATCAGCTAAATTATTCGCGAACTGCTCTTGAGAAGTATGTTCGATAGTGTCACTTCGCTCGCCAGAAGATCTATCATCACTAAGCTCTGTGTCACCTGATATCACACTTGTATTCCTCGCTTACGGTTCAACTATATTTTTATTTTCAACGAAATCACTCATAGAAAGGAATGACTGATTATTATGGTTATCATCAATTGGCTCGATTTCTATATTTTGAGCTTGTTGCGATAGCACGTGTTCGTCTTCCGTCAGCTGATTATGGGTGGTCACTTCAAATGATACGGTTACAGCACTCCTTTGTTCCCTGAAACGGGTTCGCTTTTGTCTTTCTGATAACTCCTCAAACCTTTTACGCTGGTGTCAGTACGAACCTGCTGATTATTTATCCCTAAATTTATCGAATACGACTTATATCTTGAACAAGAGCGAAATAATTATAACTGGTCAAGATATAGTGAGGTTAGGTTTAGAAATTCGCGGAACTATACGATTTCAAGTATGGAGGAACCTATATTCACAGCATAACCGATGACTGATTAGAAGTTTTAACTCAGCTCGAAGTATGGCATCACATTTCTGACTTGACAATTCATTCTTGTTACGTGCTTCGCAATGCCGGCCGGCTGGCTTGAGATCGTGCAGGTTTATCCTTTAAAAATAAATACGAAATATGTTGCTCGATACCATGTCACACAAAATATGAACGTAGCGAGGATATAAACTATCGTTTGAATTCATATATTTTGTACTTACCGGAATGATTGTTTCCTGAGAAGTGTATTTCTCAGTGTAACGAACGGACTCCGTCTGTCGTTCCGACGATTCGGTTATTATCAATAGATCCCTCGGATCTGTAATCAGCGTCGTGAGAAAGTCCGTTAGAAACTCCGTTGGGAACGACCGTTAGAACCAAGCATAGGATTCCGCTGAGACAGCGGATTCCGTCGACCGCGGAGCTGCCAGCGGGCGCTCCTCGGCCAGTGCAAAAGGGCTCCTTTTGCTAATAGGGATATCACTACGCGGTCCGTCGAGCGCTAGCCGACGGGATCGCAAAGAGAGTCATCGCCTGACTGTCACCTCCGATAGTAATTCGGTTGACACTCTGCCTGACCCATTTTACACGGGTATCCCTATTATTACTCCGTCAAGTCGAGTTGCGTCGCTTTAATAACCTATTGTAGATCGTGGGAATCGGAACAACCTTTTGATAAATATGTAGTAGATCCTTTAATCCGTTGTCTAGATTCAATCGGACCCATCATTTTCTCAAACAACTCGCAGAGTCGACGCGCCGCTCCCCACTATTTTCGGAAACTGAGGATCCAGCCGCTCGGATCGTAACACTGACAAGGAAACCTTTCGAACCCGAACTCGCCGATTTCAAAGATCTTGGTATACATTGTAGAACATCAAAAAATAAGAGACACGTATTTTTTTATATGTGCTCTTGAGCCCGTTTAGGGGGTGAAATCTACCCTCAAAGTTCACTCTTAAAAAGTCTTTTTCGAAATATCTCTGCTTCCAATTGGTATTCCGCGACGGAACCAATTGGAAAATGCTCCTTGCAGCGACGCGATGATGCTAGACATTGTTATGGCCACGAGAGTTGCAACCCCTATTTTTTATACAGGAAAAACACATTTTTCGAAGATATTTTCGTTGTACTGATTCGAATATTGACTTGAAGATTTAAAAATGAATCTTCTGGGCGGTGAAATGGAGTGAATAAGTTGACGTATTCGAGGATTTCGCGTTAACCACCCCTAAACACGGTTACTACCCCTTCAGGCATTGGTCATCTACAATAATGAAGAAAATGTTTTTCTCAAGAGAAATACGAATACGATATGAATTGAGATATCGAATATCTTATATTTAAAGTCATTTATCACGAAGCAATAATTGATTCATAAAATGGATCACCTTGGTCAAGATGAACTATAATTCGCGAGTGACTTTTTAATCCATCAATTCGTCTTTTCTTCCGATAATTTTTTACGATACTGTTTATCACCGATTATTCGTTTCGTAACTCATCGGTCGGGTATATATGTCGTGAAACTCCATGCTCGGGAATAAGTGTAGTCTTTTAGAAGCATTGAGTAGGTTTGTTCCTCCATCCGGACTCAACAATGAGAATCAATCCTTTGACTGTTATACATTTATTATCCGCGTTTTTTCAAAATATTCAAATACAAGATGGAACGGCCAATCATAGAGGAATGGAGTTCGCAGAATCGATTAAAGATATACTGATGAGTGCCACAAATGATTTCAATGACGTAGATATGATTATTGGAGAGACATTACATTTTCAAGAACAGTACAAAGATCACGCAGCAAAAATAGTTGAAGATACAATACAGCATCATTTTCCTGATCCTGTTGAAGCACCAACAAATCATTGTACAGAATGCTGTTCGTGGTAATCAAGAAGTTATCAACTTCGGAAAATCGTGTTTATATTATGTACATATAAAAATACTCAAAATATTCGAAATCAATTTGGTTTTTTCAGAGTAAAGTGCTCACAGGTCTCATTTTTTATTTTTTATTTCGACAATCATGGAAATCAGGTTCAGCTGCATATGTATTGACCCAGAAAACTTCAATACAAAAAACTAGAACTAATTCTATAGCGGATGAATATTTTTCAAATTCTCAATTTAAAGTGTATTATTTTATAAATTCATGACAATAATGGTAATCTTCATAGAAATGTTTGAAACATAATGATTTCTTACACCAGCCGCATCGTATCATAGCAATATCATAGCCGCGGAATACCAATTAGAAGCAGAGATATATCGGAAAAAGACTTTTGAAGAGTGGACTTTGAGGGTAGATTTCACGCCCTAAACGTGCTTAAGAGCACATATAACAAAATACGTGTCTCTCAAAACATATCTTATTCGTATTTCTCTTGAGAAAAACATTTTCTTCATTATTGCAGATGACCAATGTCTGGAGGGGTAGTAACCGTGTTTGGGGGTGCTTAACGCGGAATCTTCGGATACGTCAACTTATTTACTCTATTTCACCGCCCAGAATATTTATTTTTCAATTTTCAAGTCAATATTCAAATCACTACAACGAATATATCTTCGAAAAATGTGGTTTTTTGAGTCCAAAAAATAGGGTTGCAACCCCCGTGGCCATAACAATGTCTAGTAGCTCTGCGTCGCCGCAAAGAGCATTTTCCAATTGGTTCCGTCGCCGAATACCAATTAGAAGCAGAGATATTTCGAAAAAAGTCTTTTTAAGAGTGAACTTTGAGGGTAGATTTCACCCCCTAAACGGGCTTAAGAGAACATATAAAAAAATATGTGTCTCTTATTTTTTGATGTTCGATAACATATATCAAGATCATCGAAATCGGCGAGTTTGGGTTCGAAAGGTTTCCTTGTGAGTGTTCACGTGTTGCATGTGAGATCAGACGCCATTTCTACTAGTAGCCGAATTCGCGAATGGCGCCCGAAGATACAAGCGGCTGTGTCCAGGGGGATGACAAGCAGCAGTTTGAGTGGACCACGAAATGTCGCCTGCCGCTAGAGGCGCTGGGAGTCATGTGCCCGGTTCGCTCATCCGCCTCACTCGATCCACCTGTACGCAGCTCTACGACTGATATATATTAACCGGACACTTGACTACCAGCGCCACACAATATACATATACTCGAGCGACCACGCTGGCGACATACAGTGAACACTTCCTTACTATGGGAGAGGTCTGCCGTGTCACCCCCCCCCCCCCCCCCCCCCCCCCGTCTGTGCCCTGTGCTGTGGTCGGCGCATGTGCACTTCGAGCTTGCTGTTTTAATGTAAGCCGCACGTAAATTTGAACACGTGTACAAAAATGTAAGGACATGCGCGGCCGTTGACTGAAGAAAAGGATATTTCAAGTCTGCGTCGTTGTATAAGGTAATATTACATATGGTTACGGTGACTATCTGTCTGCTTATGAACGTCCATCTATAGAGCCACCCAGATTGCAATAGTTCGATATAGCTGCGGCTTATGCGCATCTAATACGGACAGCCCCATTAGAGTCGCCAAGTATATAATAAAGAATAAAGCATATATTATTAATGCGAGGTAAATCTATAATATAGATTTATGAAGATGAAGAACGAATCAGAAACGTGATATGACTCTCACTAAAGAAAAAAAAATCAGAAAATAATAACCGATAAAGAGTTACAAAGATCAAGTTCCTACCTATCGATTTTGGTAAAGATCGGATCACGTATGAAAAACATAGAGTCCAATCGATGATGGTGTATGATGATGACGATGGTGATGATGATGATGATGATGATGTGTGGGCGCGCGCGCGCGTGTATGTGTGTGTGTATGAGAGCGCGCGCGTGCATGCCCGTATGTGTGTCTATGATATAATTCCTGGTGTCCAGGTCCCCGGCTCCGTTTTTTTCGGTCTCTGGGTTATTCGCTCCGTGGTTTGTCGTACCTGGATCCCTCGCAGCAAGGTTACAGGTGTCCAGGTCCCCGGCTTCGTATTTTTCTGTGTCCAGGTCGTTCGCTTCGTAGTTTTTCTTGTCTAAATCCGTCGCAGCGTGGTACCTGGTGTCCCGGTCATTGGCTCCCTGTTTGTCGGTGTCTAGGTCTTCCGCTTCGTAGTTTTTCGTGTCCGGATCACTCGCAGTGTGGTTCCTGGTGTCCAGGTCCCCAGCTACGTATTTATCGGTGTCCAGGTCGTCCGCTTCGTAGTTATGCGTGACTGGGTCCCTCGCAGCGTGGTTTTGGATATTCTAAAGTGACGAGGCTATTTTATGACCTACGGGTATTTATAGTTGATATATGACGTGTGAGATGATGCGATGATTAATTTAAGATTCCCGTCAACGCGAGATTATTAAAACGAGTCTCTAAATCTAATCCGGTAAATGAAATTTGAAAATTACTCACTCCTGGTAAATACATCGAAACTGACAAAAATTAGTGGAATACCACACAGAAACATGATAACTGTACAAAATGTCGCTTAGTCCCACGATATCAAAAATACAAAAACTTATGGCCAGTCACTCCAAAAAGCTACTTACTTGTTAGTGGACACATTTCTTTCTACCACTCTTCTACAACTACATGCATTTTGCCGCATATTTCTACCAATCTGCATCTATCAGGACAATTACGGCGTACTTGAATGGAGATTGTTGGAGGAAAGTTGTACCTCTAGAAAACTTTAATGTTCAGGAAATCAACATAGTTGATATTGATTTAACTGTCAACTGAAATTGTTCATTCTGAATTCACTGCAAATATACTTGGGTCAGCGTGCATTATATCTGGCAGTTGATTATTTGGATGCCTATTCGTTCAATTTTTAATGTCAGTAAAATAACAAAAACTGAAATAGAACCAGTTATTTCAAACATCTTTGAGATTCATGAGAAGATATGGAATTGTCACGCAGTGGCTGCGAACATGTATTGCATATGAGTAAGATAAATGTTTACTTGAACCAGTCCTTCTTAAAATTCATGATAGAGTCGTATGAATGCGAATAGAAATCCAGACAAACGAACCGCATAATCTATACGGTTTTTATACAGCTTTTAGGTCAGGATTCTATCCGCATCTATACGTCGCTATCAGTTTTCATCTGATATTTTGAGCGGGGACGTCATGAGAATATACGAGTTTCGGGAGTGATATTCTTATTCAAACGCATGAAGCCATGATATTGGAAACTGGAAGTTTTATTTTTGGAATGAGTGAATTTAGATAAGCATTTGAGTCCGTTATTACACATGCACATTTTTTAGCGACAACATAATCCAAATCATTTGGAATCATTCAATTGAGTATACGCAATTTTTTATAATTCAATACAGCAACAGGAGTACTATCAATGAATCAGCTGTATAGGTATATACTCTAGTATACATAGAGCTCGCGATATCAATTGTTCGCAGAATCCAAAACATTAAATGTCTAATAAATTAATGATTTTCAAACTTGTACATGCAATTAAATACTGTACTACATAATAATTCATAATTATCGATGGTGTTGTGCTCATCTACAGACATGTTTGCTGATCCATAATAAAAAATCAACGCATGATTGCAGAGTGGGAGAAAGGAATGTGCCCACCAAGTGAGTAGCTCTTGAAATGATTCTTTGATATCACCACACGAATCAGCGAGATCCGACTTCGCGATGCCTTGGCGCTCGGAGCTATTTCCTGATTTCACGACAGAGACTGGCCATAGGTTTTTGTATTTTCGATCTTGTGGGACTTGGCGGCATTTTTTACATATATTAAAATCACCGGAAGTGAAACAACGACGATCATCTATTAACGAAAAGAAAACTTATAGTTTCGTTGGTATTCAAGGTTGTCGTGGACCTCCATCTGTCAAGTCAACTTCTCACAGGAATGATGTCATACCTTATTACACTGGACTAGGAAGGTGCGCTCAATTTCAATTCGTCTACGGAACATAAAGTGCTTATGTGCATTACATTTAATATTTGAAAGGATAAATCAACTTTGTGGAACCACAAGATATGTTTTTTCGAAAGTTGATAAATTGCGAAGAAACATTCCAGACTTTGGATTGAGTTTCTATTTTGGAATTGGCGGAGCTGTTGTCTGTAATATTTTTAATACGTGGACTCATTGCATTTACCCGCTTTGGTCATCGCTTGATACTTGGCCATCTCGAGAAGTTGTCAACTTTTACATGCCAGAAGGGTTTAAAAATTTGTATTTGTCAACACGAGTCATTGAGGATGCTGCTGAAATACCCATTAACAAAACATAAAACCCAATAGCTCAACAAGCTACATTCGGTACGTACAAAAATAAAAATACAGTAAGAATATTGGTAGAGGGATCACCTGATGGGATCTTGTGTAATCACTCAACAGCATATGTCGGTAGTTCAAGTGATAGGCGAATCGTTGACGGATCTGATCTTGTTTAAGAACGTCAAAAAGGTGACTCTTTTGTGGAAGATCGTGGATTGAATGATCACGATATTTTTGAATCACAGGAAGTAACTGTCAATATATCTCATTTTCTATAAAGTAAACAACTTCCCAATGGTACAGTTTTATCATATAGAAAATTGGTATCGAAGAGGATTCATATTGAACGATTGATAAGATCAACAAAAATTTATCACATTGTACGGGAACCTTTGAACCCTAATTATACATGTCTAGGAACAACATTTTTTTCATTATGTCTGATGTTATGCAATTTTCGTGAATCTGTTGTTAACTCTGTCGCATAGCTCATTCACCTATGCTATAAGAAAACTGTTATGTCTTTTACTGGTTAGGACTGATAAATCATACTCGGATTATATATATAATGCTCTCTTTATTTACAATGATACACTGGTGTTCTCGTAAGCAAGGAAGTGGCAAGAAGCGCCACGCACCGCGCGCATCGCGTCATCGATCACGTGGATCGATGCTCGATACGTGCTGCCCTCGGCGACCAAGCGAGTATTCAACAAAAACTAACAAATATTCTCTGCACAAATAACCTTAAGCCAATTTATTATGCCTTTTTAAACTCATTATAAAGCTATGGAACTATTGCCTAGCGTAACGCGTATGACAATATCTTCTAAAACCTAGAAAATCTACAAAACAGACAGACCAAACAATTTTTGACGATGCGAGTAACGCAAATGATGTTTATGTAAGGAATTCAGTTTTCAAAGTGAGAAACTTTTACCATTGTAACGCTGTTAGAATGGCTTACTACGAGCTGAGAAGCATATTTGTAGAAAGTAATCAGATGACAAGGTTTAAACAAATAAGTTCACCATTGTGTAAACTGGAAATTAAAATTAAAAAGTACAATTATACGGCAATAAGATTTTATAATACGCTTCCAAATGAACTGAGATTTTGAATAAGACTGGGAAAAACTAAAAAACTAGCTGATAAACCTCATTATTATGTGATTACTATGAATAATTAATGAAGGCAACGTTTCATTATTATTGCGATTAAAGTGGAAATGTTTTTTAACTGCACGCACAAGATCCTGATGCAGTATTTTGGACACTGGGCAGCCCGTCATACAGGGACATCAATGCCAAGACAAAACTGCCATTAATATCGAAATATGAAATTAAATCGTTCTTCCAGACATAATGTGCACAAAAATCTTGGTAAAAAATGTACGTCAATTAGTACCTTCTTCATATATAATTAGCAGAGATCAGAATATCAGTCTATTTTCAAGGCCACTGTTTGGCACGAATGAAAAAATCAGTTCAATATAAATGTGATATTCGCATTCCAAATGCTACTGGTTTTGATTGGAGTAATAGATTTATATTAATTCTGACAAATATGAAACTTTTGGTTCATGGAATATTTCTTTTTTACTTGTTAAATATACTATCATATCTTTTGTATGAATATTGGTTCAAAATAGCCATTCTGAAATAATTATTGTAAAAATCTTTTCGCCGCAGAACCATCAGTTCAATCATCTTCCAATCTCGATCAATTCTTATAAGAACTATTTCGATTGTCGTAAATACTATAACATTCGCTACTAATCTCTCAGTAACAAAGAGCTGGCCTTGAATTTGATAATAATGCAAATGGTTTTTTCTCAACCTTAATGTCCCGTTTTCGTCTCTATATAAGTACTGCATTGTCTGTTCTGTGATTGGCGAGAATATACGAGAACGGGGACATTTAACTTCAACCACTGTATCATTGCCAATGAGCTCATCTGGAGAAGCTCCTAACAAAGGATGCGATTTACTGATGAAGAAACCATATTTTTCAATATTTACACCAGTAGACTCATATATTCGCAAGGCTTCAGATTTATTTGCGATACCCCAATCAGGTGACTTAGATTTAAACGGTTCTTCATTCAAATTATTAGCAAATTTCATCTGTGCTCCATCTTTCCGAATTATACAGCACTCATAGAAATTACTGGCTGTAATTCTAAAACGGCGTTCGTTGAACCATATTTTACTCTAAGTTTGTCTCCTTGTCTCTCTTTCAATCCTTTCAATGTCTTCGGCAGTAACAGATAATAATTTGATTCATTCAAAAGTCCTGTTTCTGGGTTTTCATTGGTGTAGTTGTGATCCCAAATTGCGCAGCAAAGATTAGCTGGTTCAAAAAGTCTCAGAAATGGCATTGTCGTGTTATGAGTGGCAGCATAATTTCTAGCACGGTTACGTTGTTTTTCGCGACAAAATTATTTCTCAACAATATTCGAATCTAAAACCAAAGGAAGATCTCGACTTTTATTGGGCAATGCTTCGGTTTTATTGAGAGACCCAAAAAAAGATTTAGCTGGTCTATAAAACGATTGCAGATTTTGGGTACAAACCGTCCTCAGAATGATTTTCTTCTCCCTGTCCTATAATAACAAATAATTTTACCAATAAGATTGCATTTCTTCTAGTTTAAAAACTTTTGTTACAAAATTGAGTTGTCCTTCCAATACTATTACTATTTCTGTCATTCCCTAAAGGAGAACTGCAGCGAGCAGTGCTTGCAATGAGCAGTGTCACCACTGCCCACAGCATGTTCACAATGAGTTCCTTCAATAAACCCAGCTGTGTTTGAAATTTGGATATCACATTCATATTGGACTGATTTTTTCATCTGTGCCAAACAGTGTCCTTGGATGAAGGTTGAGTTTTTGGTCTCCAATATTCTTGCATAAATAAGGTACAGATTGATGTACATTTCTTCACCAAGATTTTTGTGTACATTATATCTGAAGAAACATTGTTCTCTTAATTGTACACCTATCATATGTTTCATTTGTTGCATCACTTATTCACTCCTAAATATTCAAATGTTTGCCAAAAAAAAAAACAAAAAAACAATCAATTTGATCTTTCGATATTAATGGGAGTTTTGTATTAGCATTGATGTCCCTGTATGACGTACTGTCCGCTATTCAAAATGTTGCGTCAGGTTCTTGGGCGTGCAGTCAAAACACATTTTCATTCTGATCGCAAAATATCAACTAAAACCATGATAAATAATCAAATATCAAATAATTATTCAAATTAATGCAACTTTGCCCTCATCAATTATGCATAGTAATCACACAATCATGAGGTTAGTTATGATGATTCGTATATTACCGACCGTTGTTGCAGGACCTTCTGGCAAAATATCAACCTAGATTATAGAAAATAATTATTTTTTCGAATAATTATTCAAATTATTGAAACATCGTGCTTATCAATTGAAGGACCGGATTGAATAACGACTTTGGCGCTCGACCCAACCGCATTCGCCCCTGATTGTATGCAATTGCCGCTGAGATCGCGGAACCCACTTTTAATATTAAAAAATATTAACAGGTCTTATGATTATGCAAAATGATCAGCGAGGAAATTGTTTATAATAATTGAAGTATAACGTATAAAGAAAACGTCTGCTAAGTAACAAGAATTTCCATATTATATTTTCAGAAATAGGAAGAGTTCTACTGACAACGTCGTTCGTGTCGACTACCGTGCGAATGTACTGGCAACATAATTTTCCGAAAATCGCTCAAGTATTTTTCATTATTGAAATAAAACTCTTCAATAAAATGAATAATAATGTCTGTATTATTAAATAATGATAAATAGATAAATCTCATTACATAAATATTTATATCTAAACAGCAAACGTATAAAAAGTAAACTTCTAGGAGGTTGGTTTGGAAATTTTCCAAATGTTTGAGTGCTGGATATTTTATGAACTCAGATGGGATTCCCGATAACAGTGACATAGTCCCCGTATCGTAAGATTTAGTATGATGATCTTCGCCATCCGTTATATTGTACGCAGTTGCACTTCTTCGATCGGCAGATTGAATGCCCCGCAATTCACTGTGCGATTTTTTGTTGATTTTCCGTATCAAACCGAGAAAATGTGCACGCTTTACAATGAAATAAGAAATAGGCTTATTATTGATATACATGAAAAGTTATAATTCACAATAATTACTTTATAAGTACCATCTTTTTTGCAAAGCATAATAATAATCTCGTGAGCGCTTTTGTTGCATGCTTATTGTAGAGTAATTCCTTAAAATTATTTTACGGACATCCATCATTTCAGAATTTGGTATTGATAATTGTTATAATTATGAATGATAGTGATAGCTCTTGATTATATTTCATTTATGGGACATTTTCACGTTTTCCTGAAAATTATGATCCCCATAAAAAGCACCTCTGGTGCAAAAACCTTTCGCCTAGTTATATAAATGTGATAGTCACCCACAAAAAATACATTCTTATGCCAAGAAAACATTATACACTTATTATTTTATACAAAAATTCCTTCCTCGTAAAAAAAAAGATTCGAAATCAGATGCTATTGCCTAGTACCGATATCACGTCTTTTTTCGAATTGACAGTTGGGCTTTTTATAACATGGTATTGACAGCTTTCCTGTTCTGCCACGTAGTATCATATATATAACGATAGAGGACTGACGCCTCCATTGGTTCGCCCAAATAACATTTTGCGTAGATAAGTCATTAATGCGTAGATACCAAACCCAGAAACTGATCGAAAGCTCGATGATACTGTCATTAATTAATTGATTTACGACAAATTATTTCAATACTTAACTAGTGATATACAATTTCCTAATTTTTTATTACGTTCCAAAGTCGTGTCTGTCGGGTAGCAACCAGCGGATCGAACTCTGTCTGAGGCACCGACTTCAGAAGGTCATTAGAAGTTGGGAAATTGTTTATAATTAGTTAGGTAGTGCAATAATATATCGTATGATAATTAAAAGGAACCAATTATTTTTTGCTCTTTAGTTTTGGGGTATTTTTTGAAGGTGGTTTTTTTCTATCCAAAAATAATTCAGTTCTTGCCATTCAGTTGTGTATTCGGAGAGTCACGCTCTAGCCGCGCATTGCCTTATCCCCGATTATCGTTTAATGATGAAGCCAGAAGGTAAGCAGTTCAGTAAGACTATCCAAGTGGAATAAATGAACAAGAAGCGAAAAATAAATACGCGATTTGGTTCACATGGTTCACATGGTTCAAACTACTTAACTGATTTTGATGAAATTTATATAGGACCAATCTGAAACTATATCCTTACGAATGGTGAAAGATTTTCAAAAATCGGTCGATAAATGGCGGACTTATGAGGTAACCAACATTAATTTAAAAAAATACAGCCGAATCGAGAACCTCTTCCTTTTTTCAAGCTGGTTGAAAAATGTCGAACAGTATTTTTCGAGACGGTGTGCGAAAAACTCGATTTCAACATGCGCTCATTTGGATAGCATGTGCAAAGTCGAGCCTCTCGCAAGTCGTATGGAAAAATACTGTTAGACGTTAGTGTGAGAACCTGATTTCCTCCTGGTGTGACCTCTTCACCCTCGCTCCGCTCGGGTGCAAACGTCTGCTCGAGGGAAAAAACAGTTTCTTGCACTCGTGTCGAAATGTACTATAACCTGATACATATCACTCGTTTCCTGATTTATTGTAGAACACGGAATGGCGCTGCTGAGTTGCATAGACGTGACGACGCGTAAAGAAACAATCTTTCAAATTAATCAAGTAGCATGAAACTTATATTTCATTGGTTCACCGATATAGGGAAGGGGTTGGGCCATTAGTATAGTCGGTACTTCCAGCTCCCTACATGATCCTTACCTATGGCAGCAGAAAGAGAAATGGCCTTAAAATTCTATTATTGAGTATTCTCGAACTTTTCAAACAATCGAACCGCATCTTAAGGATTATGAAATTCTGATTTGGAAAAAACTACTTCTGTCTTTCTTAACACAACCCTTCATGGCGGCAGCACCGCATTTCGCAGTTTGAATCAGTCTTAACAGTATTGACCCGGATTTTTCCTATTTTCACCAATGAAATGAGGGTACTACTATAATTCGCAATAAAATTCACGTGTCGTTGATTGTTTGAACGAATGAAATTACAAAACTTCACACTTCTTCGGCGGTCGGGTGAAAACTACGGCGGCTGGGTTTTATAAGACAAGCAAAGAATACTAGGAGCAGAAGCATATATTTAACACAGTACTAGACGTGTTTGAATGTGCGAATTTATTGAAAATACTTCTGTGAGAATAGGTACAGAATGAATGTGATGTATTTGCTGATCAAGCAAATGTTTGTTAACAGCAATCAAGAGACGAAAGTGTTTGACGCGTGCACGCTCATTGCAAACTATGTCACAGATGAAAATATCTCTGGCTGGGATGTTGCTGCTGAAAACCAGTGAGTTGAATTATTGCAACACTTTCGTGACAACAACCTCCACTTATCGAACCTTTGTATAATTATCCAGATTATATGTCTGCCTGGAAGTAGGGCACCTATCGAAAGAGTTTTCTTTTAAATATTTAAAATATGGACGAGTGACAAAACACAGTTATGTATCTCATTATTGAAAGACATTTTGATTACAAAGACCAACATAAACAGATCATGTAATAACCTCCATCCCTACCTGAAAACTGGACAGATATCTTGAAATTGATTTATTCAGCTGACGAATACAAAACAACCGCCCAACCGTTAGAAGTCAAGTCACTAGGACTTAGTAACTCATGCAACCTACTTATTATCAGTGCTTTGACTGTTTTGTATCAGTGTAACTATTCCTTCTTGGATAAAAATTTCTCAAACAGCAAAAAATCTTTTTCGCGTAATTCCGCTAGAAAAGTCATGATCTGACCAAAAAATGAATACGTTACCTATACAATATGTACGATAGTGTGCTTGACGATCGTCCATGGTAATCATATCAACTGAAGAACGTTGTCACTGATCATAAATCGAATTCTTCACTCTTAATTCTATGCAACACTCTGAGCGCTTTCGAAAAACTTACGACACATCTATAGGCACTCGGAATGTACAACTCGAGCATACACTCCCTTATTTGAAAATTCATCAATCTCGAATGCGCGAAAGGTGTTTCCGATCTGACAGTACCTCGATAGATACCCTGAGTCAACTGGAGGTTCAAGCGCCGACATCAAGCATATATAAAGCGCGATCACTCTAGGGACTACGAAATCACTGGCATTTAAAATGATACCTAGTATGTTTCACCCCTCACGTTATTCTTTGAGTACTTCGAGGGTGTCGTTTGTCCAATCAGGAGCTTCGCAATTCGCTTGAGTTATTCTATCATAAGAGGTTCCAATAAAGATAAATCACTTATATTCCACAATCGTCGAAGCTTAGAATATTAATGCGTTTTCGATAAGCACTAGTGAAGTGAATCGAAAAATAAATGCTACTGCATCATTCAAGCGTGAAATGTCTTTTTCCGAAATTTCAAATTTCAATGTGCCTATTGCGTGTATGAAGAATTCGGAAACTGTTGAAGTGCTTTGAAGGGAGTAGAATTCTAGTATCTCCAATGCTGGATAAACTCAAAATCTCCGATTGACGTTTGAGTTGATACTCATAACTTTCAGGTAATGAAGTATATTTCAGATAAAGAATCCAGAATGATTCACACTTGAGCGGAAAATTTGTGTGGTTTGATACATTGTGAAAAAGTTGAAAACAGAATGAGATTCTGACGCCAAACAAAAAATTTGGGATCGAAAGTCCTCTATACGGATTAGTGTGGTCGATGATCTAGTCATTTTAAAATCCGATTCGCTGATCTCCCTCCCCCGACGAGAGGAGAAGGGAGGAAGAAAGGGAGGGAGGAAGAGGTGGGGACGAGGCGGGAGCAGAGGAGGGGAGAAGGGAGGGAGGGAGGAGAGAAGAGGGGAAGGGAGGGTGGGTGAAAGAAAAAACGAGAGAAAGGCGGAGAGGAAGGGAGGGAGAGAGAGAGAGAGAGATAGGGTGGAAGAGAGAGAGGAAGGAATGGTGGAGAGGAGGGAGGGAGGGGTGAAGGGAGGGAGGGAGGGAGAAAAGAAGGGAGGGAGGGAGGCCAGGACGGTGGAAGCGAGGGATGCAGGGAGGGAGAAAGGAAGGGTGGGAGGGAGGGAGTGGTTGAGGGAGGGAGGAAGCGAGAGGGCGAGGGAGGGAGAGAGTGAGGGAGGGAGGGAGGAAGGGAGGAAGCAAGGAAGGGAAGGGGGGAGCGAGGAAGGAGTAGGAAAGGAGGGGGGAGGGGGAGGGAGGGAGGAATGGAGGGATGGAGTAAGGAAGGGAGGGTAGGAGGGAGGAAGGAAGTGAGGGAGGGAAAGAGGGAGAAAAAGAGAAAGGGAGGGGTGGTGGAAGGGAGGGAGGGAGGGAAGGAGTAAGGGGGGGAGGTGGGGAGGGGGGGGAGGAAGGGAGGAAGGGAGAGATGCAAAAAGCAAAGGAGGAAGGAAGGGAGGAAGGAAGGAAAGGAGAGACGGTGGGAGGAAGGGTGGGAGGAAGGATGAGAGAAAGGGAGGGAGAGAGGCGAGGAGGGAGAGCGAGAGGGAGGGAGGGAGGAAAGGTGTGAGGACGAGAGGGTAAAATGTGAAAAGGAGAAGGGGAGAGAAGAAGGGAGCAAGGGGAAACGTAGGTAGGGAGGGGGGTTGAAGAAGGGAAGAAGAAAGGGAGGGAGGGAGGATAAAAGGGAGGAAGAGAAAAAAGAAGGAAGGAAGGGAGGGAGGGAGGGTGGAAGGGAAGGAGGGAGGCAGGAAGGGAATAGGGGAGAGACGAAGGAAGT
>CAXAKQ010000153.1:0-72004 GCA_963969455.1 Arge pagana
CCAGAATTAAAACTCTTGAGGAGACTGTCGCGATAAATAAAACTGAAACGACAAACGAACGGTCGTCTATCCGCTGTGAGGTCAATTCACTGTTACGGAGTGCCGCTCTGGAAGACAAATGTGAGGTCCTTATCGCCGCGCTTCCGGGCGCATTGAGCATGTCCTTCAATGAAATAACTGTCAAGGTCTTCACGGCTATGAAAATGCCGTACTTGGCGGCTCATGTGCTCGGGGTTCGGCGGTGGAACCCAAAGGCTAATGGTCGCCCCGCTGATGCTGCAACCACCTCGGCTGCTGCATCGTCTGCATTGCCGTCCCAGTCGTCTTCATCTTCGACCTTTTCTCTGATAGTTCAGCTCGCTTCTCCTCTGTTGAGAGATACACTCATGAGGAGGGCAAGTGTGCTCAACACCTTAGACGTCAGGACGATTCTTGGTACGGATGGTGGCCGGAGACTATTCATAAATGCGCTTTGGCCCGGTGAGGTATACTCTCTCTGGCGGAAGACTCTTGTAGTGACTAAAAAGATTAGTTATCTTTGCCCCATTGTCAAATCCTTAATAGTGTATGCGAGGGAAAGTCGTGATTCTCCGCTTATCCCCATTCACAATGAAGATGACCTTTCACGGCTTCCACCGTCTAAGTCCTCAAATTGACGGTCTATAGCCCGGAATACCACGGCTCCTCTTCACTCACTTTGGTGACCTTGAGCTGCACTGCTCGAATTTTTTCTTTCACGCTATTGCAATCACCGAAACTTTCCTAACACCTGATGAGCCTGACTCTCACCTACATTTGGACGGTTTTAAGTGATTTAGAGCAGATCGCTTGGGGAAATCGGGTGGTGGGGTAGCCCTTTACGTTCGTGACTACCTCGTTACTAAAATTCTCGCCTGCTCTGAGTCGGCGTTCGATAATACACCTGAGTATTTGATTACTAAAGTTTCTTACCGCTCTTTTTCGGCTCTTATTGCGATGGTGTATCGTCGACCAGCAGCAGCTTACCCTTATCAATTTTTCTCCGCTTTTTCGAGTTTACTACCGAAGTATTGCACGATCGTAAAAACTGGTGATTTCAATATAGACATGTCAACTATCTCTCCAGCTTCCAGTAGGATGCGCGAATTCTCGCAGGAGTTTTCGCTTCTCCTGGTCCCTTCCGGGCCCAAGCACCATACTTTATGGATGCAACCTCCTTCACACACGTGGCTTGATCTCTTCATTATAAGAGATCAATCTACTCTACTTAACTACACTAAATCCGCTTCTCCCTTTGCGGCAGGGCATGATTTCATATCCATGAAATTGTCGGTCAGTATTACAGCACCTCCACCACGTACCTTCACTCACAGATGCCTGAACGATATCAATTCACTAGTTCTCAAGCGTACGCTTGAGCGTCAACTCTCTCCTCTTGATGTTCATTCATCGCCCTTTTCATCGTTTCCTGCATCGACTGGTTAAGGTATGGTTGCTGGTCCCTTTTCCTTTAACACTGATTCATTTCTCGACTCTTTCACATCGGCTCTAACTGCCTCATATGACGAAATATGTCCTGCCACCACGGTCTCTCTTAATTCCAAGAAAAAGCCGTGGGTCTCCTATCGGATCAAATCCCTGATGACTCAACGTGATAGGGCCTACAGAAGAGTAAGACTATCGGGCTTACCATCTGATTTACTCATTTACAGAAAGCTTCGCTCTGAGGTAAGTAATACACTCGATACAGCTAAGAATCAGTATATCTCTGAATCGCTCTCAGCTGCCACGTCATCGGCTAGCAAATGGAAGATTTTGAGGCGTTTGAACCTCAATTATGTCTCTCTTCCATCACCTTTTCAAAATCTATCTTGCGATACGATAAATGTGTACTACACCTCCGTTTTATCTCGCCACACTTCAGCGAGCGAGTCAGACTTTCAATGTGCCTGCGATGATCTCTCTTCTGTGGGTTATTCGTCTGTTTCCTTCAACTTTCGCCCTGTCACTGAGCCTGAGATTCTCCAAGCTATTCTCCGAACCTCGTCGAAGGGTACAGGATTAGATGGTATTTCTCTAGCCATTCTAAAGCAGTCGGCACACCATATTCTTCCCTATGTGACTAGCCTTACAAATGGTAGCATAATGTCGGCTGTTTTTCCCTCCTCTTGGAAGAAAGTGCTCATTTCTCCTCTTCCTAAGTCTAGAGTCGATGTATCTGCCTCGGACACTCGCCCAATAGCTCAGCTTTCTGAGCTTTCCAAAGTTATAGAGAGAGTTGTACATGCTCAACTCTCCTCTTATCTCGAAGCTTCATCTCTTCTCAACGAAAGGCAAGCAGGTTTCCGTGCCAGGCAGAGTACTCAAACTGCTCTTCTTGCGGTTACAGATCATATTCGTCTGGCTATAGACAAGAGGATGGTCACGATCCTGATACTCTTCGACTTTTCCAAAGCCTTTGATTCCATTCCACATGGTTTACTCCTGCGCAAGCTTAGCTCGTTCAATCTGTCCAAGCATGTCTTGCGGTGGTTCTTCAGCTATCCTTCTGAACGTCATCAGGCAGTTATTGACCCTAATAGCAATACCTGCTCTCAGTGGCTGCCTACCTCCTCAGGGGTTCCTCAAGGTAGTGTCTTGGGCCCTCTTCTCTTCATTATGTTTTCTAATGATCTGCCCAATGTTTTACGCCACTCGAACCATATGATGTTCGCCGATGACCTTCAGATTTACCATCACTGTCACCCTAGTGATCTCGTTGATGGTGTCTCTGAAATTCAGAGAGATGCTCAAGCAGTTGCTAACTGGGCAACCAGTAATGGTCTGACCCTGAATGCTTCCAAGACTGGAGCGATGATCATGGGGAGTCTTGCCTATACATCTTAGATAGATCTTAACTCCATCCCCAGGATCCTTGTCGATGATATTCCCTTGCCTTATGTCTCGGAGTGTAAGAATCTTGGAGTAATTCTCACCCCAACTCTCGACTGGCATCCTCATGTACGTTCTATCTCTCGATCTGTGCATGGTGCTCTCTGCTCACTCAGATTTTATCTTCATGCTCTTCCATTCAATGTTAGAAAGTCGTTAGTAGAGAGCCTTATTTTTCCTTACTTCGAATATGCCTGTACAGTTTATCGAGATCTCGATGCCACTCGGGAGTTGTTTCTTTAGCGTCTCCAGAACGCTTGTGTCCGGTTTGTTCACGGCTCTATCCCTTACCGCTCTCACGTCACTCCATGTCGTCTTGACATTGGCTGGCTCTCTGCGAGGAGTAGACGTAATTATTTTTTAGGCACCCTCGCCTACACTATTATATCGCGACTATACCCCCTTTACCTAGCCGGACATTTTTCCCTAGCAGCTGATGCACCGGAAATTCGTAGGTCGGCACTGAATTCCCAGCAAGTCCTTTTTTACTCTGCCCCTAGGACTGAAGCGTACAATCAATCCTTCAGGATTAGAGCCTCGGCTCTGCTGGAATCGCTGCCGATCTCGGATTTCTCGTCTCTATCCATATTGCGATTCAAGTCGCTGCTCCGCGATGCACTGCTGGGTCGGGATGGGGCAGACTGGGAGCAGAGGGGCTCTCGTTTGATGTTCCTCCCGCTGCGGAACGCTAGTCTTTACTATCCCAATGAGGATTTAGTTATCTAGTTTTATTATTCACTTATTGCTCATCATTAATTATTGACTTTTCTTTACATTTTATTTTTGTTATATCTCTATATTTTAGAGTGTTATCCTACGTATTGCTTTACCTTCTTGTTTTATTTTATTATTTTGTTATCTTATCATTCTATCCTAATAACTGTATATACTTTGGTATATATCATTCTCCACACCCGATGAAGTACTACCCCTAGGTGAAATAAATCCAAATCAAATCAAATAAAATCTCTCTTCCGCACTTTTTTTCTTTCTCTGCCTCTTTCTCCTTCTTTCTTTCTCTGTTTCTTTCTTTCTTTCTCTTTCGCTCTTTCCCTTGTCCTTTTTCTATCTCTTTTTCTCTTTTTCTCTCTTTCTGGCTCTCTCTCTCTCTTTCTCGCCCTCTCTTTTTCTCTCTGTCTCTCCCCCTCTCTCTGTTTCCGTTGCTCTTTCTTTCTTTTTCCCTCTTTTTTTCTCTTTCTCTTCCTTTCTCTCTTCTTTTCCTCTCTCTCTTTCTCTTGCTCTCTCTCTTCCACTCTTTCTCTCACTCTCTATCTCTATCTTTTTCTTTTTCTGTTTTTCTCCGTTCCTCTTTTTTTTATCTTTCTCTCTCTCTCTCTCTCTCTCTCTCTTTTTCTTTCTCTCGCTCTCTTTATCTGTCTCTCTCTTCCGCTCTCTATCTCTCTTTCTTCATTCCTCTCTTCCTCTTCCTCTTTCTTTGTCTTCCTCTATCCCTCGCTCTCTTTCTATCTTTCTCTTTTTATCTCTTTTTCTCTCTATCTCTTGCTTTCTTTCTGTCTCTTTTACTCTCTCTTTCTTTTCTTCTCCTTCTTTCTTCCTTTCTCTCTACCTTTTCATCTTCTTCTTTCTTTTTTTCTCTTTTTTTTTCTCTCTTTCTCTCTCTCTCTTATTTTTTTTCGGTTTCTCTTTATCTCTCTCTCTTTCTCTGTCTCTTTCTCTCTTTCCCTCTCTATCTCTTGCTTCCTTTTTGTCTCTTTCTTTCTCTCTTTATTTCTTTCTTCTTCTCTCTTTCTTCCTCTCTTCCTCTTTCTCTCTTTCTTTCTCCCTTTTTCTTCCTGTTTCACTCTTTCTCTCTCTCTCTCTTACTCTTTTTTTCTCTTTCTCTTTCTCTATTTTCCTTCTTGTCGTTTTTGCTTTTTCTCTCTCCTTTTCTCTCTCTTCGTTTTCTCTCTCTCTCTCTTTCTTTCTCCGACTTTTTCTCTTTCTCTTTTTCTCTCTTTCTCTCTGTTCTTTCATCTCTTTTTCTCTTATTTTTTTTCTCTTTCGCGCTCTCTCTCTCTTCGTTTTTCTCCCCCTCTTTCCCTCTAACTCTTTATTTTTTTTTTCCTCTCTTTTTCTTGACCTTCGTCTTCTCTCCCCGTCTCACTTTTTTCTTTCTTCTTTTCTCTCTTTCTCTTTTTCCCTCTCTCTCCATATTCTTCTTTCTTCCGTTCTCTCTTTCTCTTCATTTCGCTTGCTTTTTTTCCCTCTCCTTCTTCGTCTCCTTCTCTCTCTTTCTCTTCCTCTCTTTTTCTCCTTCTCTTTTTTTTCCTCTCTCTTCCTCTCTCTCTTTTTCTATTTCTTTTTTTTTTCTCTCACACTCTTTCTCCCTGCCTCTTTCAATCTTTCCCTCTTCCTCTTTTCTCTTCTCTTTATCTGTTGCTTATTACCTTTCGCCCTGTTACCCTCTCTTTCTCTTCTTCTTCTAGCCTTCTTTGCTTTTCTCCTCTCCCTCTATCACTTTCTGCCTTTTCTCCTCTCTTTCTCATTTCTCTCTCTATATCATCTCTCTTGCCTACCCTTCTTCCATTTCTTCCCCTCTCACTGTCTTCTTCTTCTTCTCTCTTTCTTCTTTTTCTCGCTCTCTTTCCCTTTACCCTTTTCTACAATTCTACCCCTCTTTCTCCCCACCTCTTCCACTTTCTTTCTCTCTCCCTCTTTCTCTTCGTTCTTCTCTTTCTCTTTCTTCTTCACCCTGTCAACATTTCTCTCCTTTTTTCTCTTTACTTTTATCCCTTTCCCCTATTTTTTTTCTATTTTCGTCACTCCCTTTCTTTCTTTTTTTTCTTATTCTTTTTCCCTCACTTTTTGTTCTTTTCTTAATCTGTTTCTCTCACTTTCGCACTTCTTCACTCTGTTATTCTCTTCTTACCTCTACCTCTTTCACTTTTCTCCTTTCTCTTTCCCTTTCTCTTTTTCTCTTCTTTCGTCTCTACTTCTTTCTCACTTTCGGTCCTCAACCTCCCCTCTTCCTGCCTCTTTTCCTTTCTCGCTTTTCCATCTGCTTGCTCTTTTTCTCCCTCTTTTCTCTCCTCTCTAGCTTTCTCTTTCTCTTTCTAGCTAGAACTCTTTCTCTTCGTTTATTATTTTTTCCTCTTTCTCTTTCTGTCACTCACCTTTGTCTCTCACTTTTTTCCTCCCTGTTCCTCGCCGATCTTTTTTCCCTCTTCCTCTTTCTCTGCCTTGCCCCCTCCCTCCCACTTCTCCTCTTTCTCTTTTTCTTTTTCCCCCCTCTCCTACTCTTTCTTCCTCACTTTTTCCTCCGCTTCCTGTTTCTCTCACTTTTCGTCTTTCTTGACCGCTTTGTCTTCTCCTTCCTTTTTCTCCGTTTGCCTCCCTTCTCAACCCCCCTTTTTCGCCCCCTTTTTCGTTACTCCCTTTTTTCAAATGCTTTTTCTCCTGCTCCCTCTCCCTCTTTTTCTTTTTCTGCCTCTTCCTTCTTCTCTCCCTTTTTCTCTTCTTCTTTCTATCCTTCTTTCTTTTGTTCTACCTTTCTCCTTTTCTTTTTTTTCCGCATACTCATTTTCACTCGCCACTCTTCTTTTTCCTTCTTTTTTTCTCTACCTTCTCTTTTGCCTCTTCCTCCACCGCTCCCTTTACCGTTTTCTCTTCTTTTCACTTTCTCTTCCTCTTCATTACCCTTACCTCCTCACATCTTCCCTTCGCTCTTCCCTGCCACTTGGCCCCCTCATACTCCTTTTCCCTTAAGTCGATCCTTCGCCCTTCCTCTCCCTTTTCCGCCCTTTTCCCCTTCTTTTCCCACTTTCGCTCCTCGACCGTCTATTTTCACCTCCCGCTTTTCTTTCCTCTTCCTCTACTCCTCCCTCTTTTTTTTCTGCCTCTTCCTATTCCTCACTCTCTTTCTTTTGCTCTTCTCTCCCCTCTTCCTCTTCCACTTCCTCTACCTCTGCCGGTCCCTTTTCCTCTTTTTCTTTCTCTTCCTTCTCCCTTTCCTCTCCCTCATCCTGGTCTTCTCCCTCTGACTTTTTGTTTCTTCCTTCTCCTCTTTCTCTCCCTCTTTCTCTCACCCTTTTCCCTTCACCTTCACTTCTTTCTTTTCTTATTTTACCCACCCTCTCTCTTCCTTTTTATTTACCGCCTCTTCTTCATCTCTCTCTTCCTTTTTTTCTACCTCTCCTTCTCTCTTTTCATCTTTCTTTGCCTCTCTCACTTTCACTACCTCTTCCTTTTCCTTTCCTTTGCACTTTCCCTCTACCTTTTTCCTGCTCTTTCCCTCCTACTTTCTCCCTCTCTTTTTCTCTTCATTCTTTCTCTCCCTTTTCTTCGCCCTTACCCTCTTCTTCTCCCTTTCGCTCTTTCTTTTCCCTCTTCACTTTCTATCTCTCTCTCTTTCTCCTTCCTCTTCTCTTTCTCTCCCTTTCTCTTCACCCTTTCTCTTCTTTCCCTTCTTTTACCTTCTTGTTTTTCTTTTTTTTTCCCTCGCTCTTCTCCCACTTATTCTTCTTCTCCTCTCTCGTTCTTTCTTTCCCCATCTTTCACTACATCTTCTCCTCTATCGTTTTTCCTTCATTTCTCTTTTTTTCCATTTTTCTCTCGCTCACGCATCTGCTTTCACTTACGCTCCCGCTGCCGCTGCTTTTCCGTCTCTTTCTTCTAATGGCCCTTGCTCCAATCTATGCTCTGGCCCCTGCTTCTGCTTCCGCCTTGTCCGCTTCAATGTCTCTCCCTTGCTCCTGCTATTGCTCCTGCTTCCGCTTCCGCTTCAGCCTCTGCTCTCACTCTTGATCTAAATTTTGCTTTCGCCTCCACTCCGGCTTCTGCTTTTTCTTCTTCTATTCCTCTCTCATCCTTGCTCTTGCTCATGACTTCGTTATTGTTTCTGCTCTTGCATCTTTTTCTGCTCTTGCTTCCGCCTTTGCACCCCTTCGTTGTCCCTTCTTCAACCTTCAACCTTGCATGCACTCTCGCTTCTGCCCTTGCTTCTACTTGCGCTGGCTCTTTGGCTTTCGCTCTGGCTCACGTTCTTGCTTTTGCTCACCCTTGTTAGCCTCCGTTGTCCTTGTCACTTCTTTTTTTCTTTTCTCTCTTTCTCTTTCGAAGAGTTTTTTTCCTCTCTTATTTACACTGTAATCTTGCTCCTGCTTTGATACCAGGTTCTCTTTCCGTTTTCGTCAGAAATCTCGGCCTGCATGATGTAACGCAGTTCTCGCACTTTGGGGTATACTTCGATTTCTCGACGCGGGGCCTGTGATTTCGGGACTGCATGGTCCTGGCTCTGTTTTTCATCAGTTTTCTTGCGTTTGTTTTCTGTTTTTTCTCTCATTTAATCTATTGCCAATCGAACCCATGTCTGTTGTCGAACTCATCTCTTTTCCGTTGCCTCGCCGTTTTTGGGGGTTCTTTCCTTCTCTTCGGGCACCTCTCTGGTGGTCTCTTTTTCTGACCCCTCTCAACTTCTTTTTGGATTTCTCTGCTCCAGTTTCAACTTTCATCCTCAGCTTCCTCAGTCCAGTCTCTTCTAGCATAATGTATTCAGGTGTTCCAGGTATTGCCACGTATCCTTGTCTTTTTCTTCGAACCCTGATATATTCAAGAATATTGCCGTGATCTTTTTCTTACTTGCCGTTACTTTATTGTCTTTCCTGTTTAGCTTGTAGTCGTGTCATGTACTCTTCATTCCGAAAGTTTGTGTGCCCTTGGTTCCTCCCTTGCTTTGATCCAGGACCACCAGTCACCCTGAATCGGTATCTTAATGTTTTCGATCTTCACTTGTTTTTCCCCTTCTTTTCTTCCTTGGCCGTCGTGGCTGGTGAATTTTGTATCCCTCTTTTCTTATGGGTCATTATCGATGAATATCTTTTTGCTCTGGTCTTCAAGTTCCCTTTTTTTTCATCATCTCTGCCTTGTGCTCTCAGGTTTCCAATTCTACAACTGCCATGGTTATTTCGCTTCCTATCAGCCCACACTTCTGACTGTCACTTCCGTATTCAGGTTTTCTTTCAGGAACCTTCTTCCTCCTTCTTTTCATTAACTGAGGTACATTCCAATCCTCTAATTATCGCGTGATTCCTCCGTTCTCTTTTTTCCGCTGCTTCACAGTTCCTGTCTCGCTGCTACGCTCTAGCCTTATTTATCCCGTTCCTTCCACGTTAGCTCTTTTGCTTCCTTCTGCTGTCTGGAAAGCCTCCCTCTATGATGCTCTCAGTCTTCTCTCAGTCGGTGTCAGTCCTACCCGCCCTCTAGTTTCGAGCCTTTTCAGTTTCTTCCCAAGTTTTCTTGCTCAGTATTCGGTTTCTCTGTATGTTTTCTCCCAATTCCTACCCCCCTCACACATTTTGTCTTTCAGCTTCTCAATCTCTTTTTCTATCTTTGACCTTTCCTTCCGTGCTTTCGTTCTAGCCCTTTCAAATTTGCTTTTCATTTCCCGCCAGATCCCTTGCAGTTTATTTGTGATGGCTGCCCAGGGACTCGCTTCATATTTTTTCTTCCCCTCCGAGCATTTTTCAGTCTTGTACTCCCCCTTCTGTCCATCGTTCTCCCCCTTTCCTCTTTTCCTGCTTCAGTCCTCCATGGAGTCTTTGGGAGATCAGCTCTTCTCAAACGGTTGTAGCAGTCGGTCTTCCTTAGCTCTTTCATTTTTTCTCGTTCTTCATTTGGCACCTCTAATATCCCCACGCTGTTTGCTTGTTATCCTTATGCCCTTGCCAGTTGCTGACGCCTGGCTCAATGCTTTGAGCTGCACAAGTCCCCTTCACCGCTTCGCTGGCACTTTCGCCCCACTCTTCCCCCACTGTCATTACTTTTTTTTTTCTGAGACTTCTGGTGTTTTACGCGCGGTGTACCCACCGTCCCCATCCAGCTCTCTTCTCCGTCCTTCGTCAGATCTTTCTTTCCACCTTTTTCACGTACACGTATTCACGCTCCCGGTGTCCCTACTCCAACTTTTATTTTTCTCTTGGTTTTCTCTTTTCTTCCGGTGTGTAACCCCTTCGTATACAAGTTGTCTGCTTATCTCTATTCGGATGCGTGTTTCGTCCTATTTTTCTCGCTTTGTATGGTCTCCCAACAGAAACATCGTATAGAACCGGAGCACACTCTGTTCATTCAGATTCTCATGCACGCTCTGTTTATCATGCATTTCTGTGACTCAAAAGAAATGTTCCCGTACATAGTGATGAATTTCTTCGAGAATAAGTGATGAAGAAAATTCGATTGATGCATCTTCTTTCAAATGCAATAATTAAGCAAATTTGAGTGACACGTTTTTTGGACAATTGAAAATCGTTATACAATGATAATTGCATTTCCTTGGAAATCCAAAATCAAAACAATTCAATTGATGTGTCATTCGAAAAATCAAAGATGTCAATGATTTAATTCTTGCATTCTTCAGTAAATGAACGATTGATGTAAATACACTGCGCGCAAGAATTAAAGGATATTAAAAACAGTTCAAGTTTTTGCGTGATTTTCATGGAGCTGTATTTCAGAGGGAAATTGTCGTAGAGAAAAAAGCAAGAGGAAAAAAATGTAGCTCTCAGCTGCTCGTTTTCGAGTCTGTAGCTCAAATTTTTTTCGTATCAGCGGTTTCCGCGTAATTGTTAGAACATCAATTGAAAATGTTTTTCACAAAATTTTGCCTGTTTTCAACAAGGTCCACGGACTACAATAAATTTTTTATTGTCGTCGCATCTTGATATTCTTTTGAGGAATTCAATTTCCTACAATTTAAGTGGTTGCACAGCCCTGTACGATAGTTTGCCGCTGAATTATCGTCGATCAAAGCAAAAAAGTCACTTTCGACTTTGATCACCAATTACTGGGGAAATAATGGTCACACAGAAAATGCAAGTAGGATTCTGAAAACTGCGAAACATTCTCTACAAAGTGAAATTGTTTAATTGAAATGAAAACTTTTTTTTGAACTCAAAATGTTGGTTGAAGAAAAGGTACAAAATTGCATGATCAAGGATATTTGGATAACTTGGTATAACGTTGCATACAACGGATAAACGAAAAATATTGACTGTACGTTTTCAGCTCAAAGTATCCTCAAGAAATCCTGAAAGTTGCAAAACGCTGCGAATTTTTTCTCTTAGTGTTCGGAAGGTCTAAGCTTATCGTTTTCGCCTAAAATCAACGTAACGAGCAGATTTGCACTGTCTGGTCATTTTTTGAAGTTCAAATGTTCATCGATCAGAAATTTAGATTGATGTGAAAAATTTATGAAAATTTTTGAAAAAAAAAAATCGAAATTTTTTTTTTTTAATTTTTTTTTTTGAATTTTTTTTTCAACATGTTCACAATGCTTCGTGATCTCAAAAAAAATTTATTCGAGCACTGGCACTGTTTTTACCGCCGGCATTAGCTTTATCCGAAGCGTACCACGTGGAGGTTGCGCGGTCGGATTTACGCTTCTTGCGCTCGCTTTTGAACTTCAAAAAATGACCAGTCAGTGCAAATCTGCTCGTTACGTTGATTTTAGGCGAAAACGATAAGCTTAGACCTTCCAAACACTAAGAGAAAAAATTCGCAGCGTTTTGCAACTTTCAGGATTTTTTGAGGATACTTTGAGCTTGAAAACGTACAGTCAATATTTTTCGTTTATCCGTTGTATGCAACGTTATACCAAGTTATCCAAATATCCTTGATTATGCAATTTTGTACCTTTTCTTCAACCAACATTTTGAGTTCAAAAAAAAAGTTTTCATTTCAATTTAACAATTTCACTTTGTAGAGAATGTTTCGCAGTTTTCAGAACCCTACTTGCATTTTCTGTGTGACCATTATTTCCCCAGTAATTGGTGATCAAAGTCGAAAGTGACTTTTTTGCTTTGATCGACGATGATTCAGCGGCAAACTATCGTACAGGGCTGTGCAACCACTTAAATTGTAGGAAATTGAATTCCTCAAAAGAATATCAATTTGCGACGACAATAAAAAATTTATTGTAGTCTGTGGACCTTGTTGAAAACAGGCAAAATTTTGTGAAAAACATTTTCAATTGATGTTCTAACAATTACGCGGAAACCGCTGATACGAAAAAAATTTTAGCTACAGACTCGAAAACGAGAAGCTGAGAGCTACATTTTCTTCCTTTTGCTTTTCTCTCTACGACAATTTCCCTCTGAAATACAGCTCCATGAAAATCACGCAAAAACTTGAACTGTTTTTAATATCCTTTAATTCTTGCGCGTAGTGTAAATAATTATTTTGTTCCAAACGAAAAATGTTGGATCTTTTAATTGTATTATTTGCAACCCTGGTAGTAAGTGAATAATCAGCGAACACAAAAAAGGACAGTGCCTGCGCAGAACAAATATAGCGACCAACGCCACTATTTGGCTGCGCCATTGTCGAGCACTAGATAAAAAAGACCAAATGAAGATATTGATGGGACAATCAACTCTTCCTTTCAACCTCACGTTTTGTAATCTTTTAAATTTTTTTCGCATACTTTTACCCCATTGCCATGTTTCACATGAATTCTCATCAGAGTGACAGCAGAAGATGTGAAACAGAGGTTTGAACTTGAGATTTAAATTCAAGATTTACAGCACACTCGGTACTTGGATGCCAGCACACATGTGTGTGCATATCCGGATGGTGGACTGATATTTCAATACAATTTTATTATTTTCGAACATTTCTCGCACAAAATGAGCCTCAACATCCATGTGCTTTATCTGTCCCAGAAAACTAAGGACTCAATGCGATTTCTCTCGCACGTCGATTATCATTATGAATGACCAGAGCATGCTTTCAAATGACCATATCGTATCCTTTCAACTAACAACCGAAAAGCATCGACGTACTCATCCTCTTCCAAAGATTCACAAATGACTGGGTACTCGCCGTGAGTTTAAGCCAGAGACACACAAGAGTGTTTCTCACTTTCCGACGGAAAGAAGCGATTTCACATCTCCATGGTACAGACAGTGTATATTTTTCGATCTGATACATCAATTTCCCAGTCGGCATCCGCCAAATGGACTAACTTGAATCCTTTCGTCATTTCAACCGTGCGCCCCAGGTTTCTCATTTTTTTAGATATCGTGATATGCGCTTCGCAGCTATTCTTGCAGCATGAGTGGGTCTTTGATCGAACTGGTTCAAAAAATGAACAGAATACGATACATCAAGGTGCTTACCGGGGCTTAATCACACGAACGAACCAATCAACTGCTGAAACGGGACAACAGCAAGCTCCCCCTCAAGTGTAAGCTTCCTATTAGGATCCATAGGAGTTCTTACCGGATTTGCATACATCCTGTTGACTTTTATGAGCAACTCATCGTTATACCTCATTTGATCTATTCTTAATTCTTCTTCCTGCCTGTTTCTCTCGAATTCTTTGAAAGAGAAGTTGCAAAGTACCTAATTCTACTACTGGCTATGAATTGCTTGTATAATCCACGCCATAAGTCCGCGTGAACGCCGTAGAGAACGAGCGAGTACGATACTTCACGATATTATCACTAAAATCACGTTTCATTCGAAAAACACCTACAATCAACGACCCGGTGATATGTAAGACAATCAGGCAGCTCGCATGTACAACTTTTTTGGCATGCATTCGAGTTCAGTTTTCATGACATTCTGCCATTCTGTGTCATGTATACGTTGGTATGCTTTCTTCACAGGTACAGATCGTTTCTCCGTACCAATGTTCACATTAAAAATCGTTTCATGATTGAGAAAAGCGTTGAGTCTTCCTCCCCTAACACGTACTTGCGACTCTCATCGCTGGTCTCGTGAGATTTTTGGGTGGTTCATAATTCTGTTGGCAACCTTAAAGTGAGATTCTTATGCACTACTGCTGTGCTCCATACTTAACGAGACTCTCAAAAACGTTTCGTCATCGTGGTTCTCGTCTTTGCGCTAAAATTTGTCCTGTGCCGCCAAATCCCCATCTCCATAGTCTGAGGCTTCATCTTCATTAACGCTGTTGTTAAGCTCGTCGGTGCTGTGGTCCGCGCCGCGCATTATCAGCTGGATGGTTGCCCTTTGTGATCCAGCTCTTGCATCATCTTTATCGACTAGCGCGCTCACCTGTCCTTTGCCTGGCTGTGTAGCGTTTTCCGAGGCTTCACTTCCAAAGGAAAAAACATCTCTGGCGAGCCTGTCGTTGCCGTTGTCAGCATCGAACAAACGGCATGCGTTACTGGTCTCGTCGGACCAAACAAATAGGAATTGCTCACCACTCGAGTGTAACCTTCTCATTGCGTCAGGTGTATGCGTATATGCGTCAGAGCCAAAAACTTGTAGGTGGGGAAGATCGACTCTCCTTCCGGAATATATTTGCAGAGGCCTCTGTAACTTTTTGTATAATACTCAAATCCGGGGTAGACAATAGTGTTGGCGCACTCTGCCCACAGGTTCAGATTGACGTCCACAGCCCGCAACATAGAGCGTACACTCGCAAACAATCTTTCTGTCCGAATTCCCACTTACCTCATTTTGTGCAGGGACATCAGGTAGAGAGATTCCATTCCTATTGTCTCCGCTTATCAGGTACTACCCAGAACTCGTACTTGGGACTGCTTTCCCTCCATCAGTTCAAAAAGTATTGATGTATCGTAAACAATCCTTTTCAACGCGATCCACGTGATCTCTTCATGCATTGCGAATTGAAGTGTCTGAGTCTCACGAGAGGAGCTCCAAACCTTTTACGAACGGATTGTTATGGGTTTCAGGTAAGTTGAGGGGTGATTCGCCCTCCCATCGCCCGCCCCTGAAAACTGCGCTCGCGGCATTTTCTTCGAAGAGCCATGACTTCCGAAAACATTCTTTAGAGATCACTTCGTGCATGATATCTTCTCGAAACGTTTGCTGATTTTCCAAGTGATCAAGCATAGCGCAGTAGGTAACGTCTCCTAATACCACGCTGGAGACCCGGGTTCAATACCCAGAAATATTTTTTCGTTTCGTTTTTCAATTTTTTTTCTGATTGTAACAATTTTGAATGATAAAACATTTATCAGCCAAGTTTTCGTAACAAACACTGACGTATATTGGGGAAGGAAGGATTCAAAATGCTGAGTGTGAAGTTCAAGTGTATGGTGAGTGGAAATAAAGTGAGCGAATTCGAGAAAGTGGCGAGCGATGAGTGGAAGGGAGAGAAAGACAAAGTGTGCGAGAGACGGCGAAAAAGGGCGAACAGAACGAACCGCGACGGAATTGAAGGTGGACCGATGAATAACAGGGGAAAGTGACGGCAGGAACCTAACTCAAATGGAACGGAGCAGGGGAGGAAACGCGTGATCAGAACGAAGACGGGGTGGCGTGAAAGCGAAGAAGTGTGAAAAAATGTGAACACGATGGGTGAGGTGGGGATGGATGCAAGCAATGGAGATGGTGAAGATGAAAAGCGAACTCTAGTCGTTAAGAACGACAAGTGAGGTAGAAGAAGAGACCGTTTAATACAAAAAGGCTCGCTAGAAAGAGAGCATGCTATGCCGACTTGGGGAATTCGTTAACGGATATGTGAAAAAGAATGGAAGAGAGAAGACGGGGCAAGAGAAGGAAGAGGGTGAGCGAGAAGGGGGGATGAAGAATCACACAGAAAAATGAGAGACTTCAGAAAAGAGTGCAAAGAGGCCGAAATTGCCAGAAACGAGTAGGATGGGGGGAAAAGGAGTGAAAGGATTGAGGGAGGAGATAGGAGAAGGGCTGAACGAAGTCATGGCAGACCTGGCGATGATCAGGGGGGAGCGGAAGGAGAGAGAGAGAGTAGATAAGCAATGAGAGTTATGGCACTCCAACATGCTTCTAGAACCTTCTAGAACTTCTAGCACACTCCAGAATATTCGATGATGCCGAGATCGAAGATTCGAGAAACTTCTGTAACCTTCTATATGACGCAATACGTCATCCTGTCACGTCATCAGTTCTCTAGAAATCCTCAACGTTTCTTGCCATGTCGTCGGCTGCTGACGTCTTGCTGCGTCACCCGGTGATGATAACGTCACGGTACTACAAGTAGCCTCAAATTCTGCAGTCTGGATGTTTCCAGAAGGGTTTTGACAGTTTCAAAGACGGAATCGTCACGGTTGCTTTATCGCTGGTAACCTGATACTTCTGATGCAAAATTAGCCAGTGTCATGGTCATGTGTCGATAAACTGATGCGTAGCCTTCCAGATCGTGCAACGACGTCGTCTTCGAAGAACAAGCGTCTCGGGTGCATAAATGAACGTAGAAGCGCCTATTCGCCTGTCACCTGATACTTCTGATGCGAAAGTCCTCGATACGGCGTGCGCAATAATCGTACCGTATTGCGATGCGTGTATGCGAGTTAACGAGTCGCAGCTCGCGTCAAGGTCGTGTGTTCGTTCAGCTGAGCCCTGGCCGTCAAAGTTGTGCGATAACATCTTTCAGCGAGAAGTTCATCTGAATCTGCTGCGAGACTGTTCAAATGAAATAATTTCATAACGTGGAAAAGATATCAAAGAAAGGGTCTAGATTATTATAATGATTGTTGAGGCAAACTAAGTAGGTTTCTCACTTCATTGGCACACTCCATAGTTGCTACTCCATCCAGTTCGCAAACCAATCGTACAGTTTCAGTACATCCTCTAGAATGCAAATGGTATCTTTTCGGGAGCTTGCATGAACGAAATACTCGCATGTTGATGGAGATGTTGAAGTTTTCAGCGATGGACAGGTGACTTCTCCAATATCCATGACAACGTTAGGATTGTGCTCCATCAGCTCCTCCCGTGATTCGATTTTTTCAATTACTGCTACGTATACCGTCTTGGCTGTCCGTATAATTGAGCTCAAGATTTCATTCACTTCAGCGTACGGGATGTATTCAAAGTCCCAACGCAATCCCTGGTGATTTTGCGTGCATCATTCGTTCATTAACTGGTATCGTTCGGGTAATTCATCCCATGCAAACGGGGGTTTGAAAATAAATACTGATGGATGCATTCGTCCAATAGCAATAACAGGGGGCTCTCTTGATACAAACCGAGTTTCAAGGTTCCTTGAGTACTTGCAGGTCGACAATGCACTGAGTCCTCGCAAGTTATCGCGAGAAACGCTCGCGCTGAACTATCGAAAATTTATAAATTCTTCCTGTTCGAAAGATCATTTGAATCACAGGTAATGCATCGATAATAATACTCGAGCAATCGTTAGCTGACTATTGACGGAATGATACATTGCGCATACTTCTCATGTTACTTGATGCCAACTCGAGACATTTCTCGTTGTGAATGGTACGCATCTCTAACTGGAATTCAAAATGATTTATATCCTTTGCTTAACACAGCATGTGGACCCTTCCGCTTTCGCATACACATTATAAGGGTATATAAGTACGAATGTTAGATAATTTTTTGTGACATACGAAAACGCTGGTTATCCCTTTCCAATTGACAAATGAAACACTGCATTGTTATGTGAGAAGCTGTAAGTGCGCTCCGGAGCATAGTTTTTTCCTAATCAATCAAGATGCGTGACCAGTGAGAATCACATATGCAAAATACACTGTGTGTTGAAGTAATATATTCCGTGTTCTGATTTGTTTGTTGACCCAAGATTCGAGAATCTACATGTATACATAACTCGCGATTAATATATGGATTCCAACCGAATGGCTGGTCTATGAAGATGAGATTGTGAAGGCGCTCGTTTGGATGGAACTTCACATTGCTTTTCAGCAGAAGACAATTGAGATGGGGCTGCAGATCGCAGGTGTTGCCGGTCGCCTCACTATACAGACCGGTGGAATTATCTTTTTTGAAGTGATTGAGTTCACTGCGTCCAATGAAGACTAATTTTTTGATGGGTGACTTTCTATTTCTGTAAGACCAATTACATTCTAATCCGTGTACATAATATTCTCTTCAAGTGACAGTAAATGTCATTTATAATAATATGGAATATAACTACTTGAGATAAAATATAATTATATCATTTTTCATCTTATATTTCGTGTACAATACAACAGATGGGATTTCAATGATCATTTCTCTTTATTAGTTTGCGCACTTCACCGCTGAGCGGATCATACTCGACTATGCCGTCGTGCAGAATTAAGCAGTAGGCTGAAATTTGCAGAGGAAACTGGGAGCTCGACTCGAATTTGAGGTGAATGTCGACCGGGCTCGATTTCAGGGACTCGGTCTTCTTAGATCAATCGATGACTATGAGCAAAGCGTCCCGCAAGTAATGTGATTTTTCCAGCAGTGGTTCAGATTCTTCGGCGTAGTAAGAAGCCTGGAATTGAACGTACAAATCGTCGGCATGGCGTATTGATTAAGGTAAATATCGAGGCTCACGTTTCCGTAGTGATAGCTCAGCGAGATCAGGAAGACAACTAGCATTTTCGGCAGCTGTATTCTCTTACGCGGTTTGGAATCCTATGATAATATACCGCGGTTTTTCAGTTGCGATGACGTTTTGACTGCCAGACATGCTTGATGATTGACGGAAGCAACGTGTATCCGTTCAATTCCCAGGTTCAGAGACTGATAGGGAAAGGCGGATTTCCGGCAATGTAATTGAGCAATGCGATGCCTTGCGTGTCTGAGACTTTGATGTGGGGTATCATCCACTCGATTTTCTGTAGGGAAATTTCAACATCTTCCGCGTCGGTTCGTACTCTAGCATTCGTATCGGTATTCGAACGGGTGCGGATCAATTCAAGCTCAGCATTGACAATGATTTTTCGGTAGTCTTCAGCGAATCTGAGCACCAAACTCAACGGAATGCATACGTAGAAATACCCATCCAAACTCATTAACTCGTCATCATTGTTGTGACTGTTCGACCAACCGGCGTGCGCGAAGAGTTACTTTTGCCACAAGATTAATCCAACGTAGCCCTTCATAAGACTCCTGAGATCAACATTTTTACTCCGATTGATCTCAATACCGTTCAGCTCTTAGCTTACTTCTTCGAACGTGGCAGCTGACCATATTGAGCGGTGAGGTGGTTGTCGCTGCAGTTTCGTTGACTTTCATTAGTTTGCCATGGATATGCAGCGCGCTTATGCTCGGAAGTAGGTACGCCTCCTGATGCTAAACGGTGATTCGAATTCCATCGTTGTTGTTGAAGGTGGATAAAGCGCAGGGTTGGTGTGAGCGCGTCTCGCAGTGCGAGATGGACTCGTCGAATATCAGACCTTTTTAAATGGTGAGAACCTTTCTCATGGTCGCACGAGATTGCGGGTGTGAAATTTTTCTCTCACTCTCCGGGAAGCTTTAGACACAGACTTTTCAGGCACCAAATTTTCTGGTGCGTGAGCTCCTTGAGAAGTACGCAGTGACTGAGAGATTTCGGGGGCACGGCTTTACTTTTATAATCGCTCACCGCAGCCCTTGCTCCAAAAACTATCCCCATCGTTACTTGATCTTTTTCACGTGTACTCTCATCATCAGGATCTAAGCGTAAGAATTAGCTAACACTCCTTACTGGTCGAATATCCTTAGTTGAATATGGTATATTGCGCGATGATCATCGGAAGGTGAATGACATTCCATGGCACTTCGACGATATTATATCCGGGCGGGACAACCGGGAAGAGTTCGTCGATCGTATGTACCCGGCGATCATTGATGTAAGCGCGCGTCGTTATATTACATTCGATGCGCAGAGCGTTGACTTACAGGATAGCAATCGCTGAGTTAGATTTGTGTACGATATTGGGCTCAAGTTTTTGCTGAGCGAAACCGAACAGTCGACCGATAGAGTCCTCGGAAATGGAATTCAATTCACGGCTGCACTCGAGTTCGCTGCACAGCCCATTGTTGTTAGGTTTTAGGCGCACAGAGATGTGAGGTAGCATTTTTTTCAAGTAATTCTAGATATCCTTGATTTCGTAGCTATCGGTGGGTATCGTGACAACCTAATCTTTCACGTGGAATTTGTTGTATCCCAAGTTGATGTTTGGAATCAGATTAAATGTCAGCAATTCGAAAAGTCCAACAGCGTGGTTTTCGGCTGGCGATAACTCAATGAGAGGGAAATAGCAAGCCTTCAGAATAGAGGCTGTCTCGATACCGTCAACGTGAACGAATCGTTTATGACTGATGTAATGTCGATGTATGATGTTCCGAAGCGATCACATCCATGTCGTTGCGTCGTTCACCTTTTTTCGAACGTCGTTTGATGGCGCTCGCATAGTTCACAGTTTTCGAAATCCTCATGACACCACCGGCCAGAGCTTCAGCGGTGCTTAACCCGCAAAAACAGGGACAAGGAACGGTAGGAGTCCCGCCATTTATGATGGTACCGGTAAAGTGGGAGGTGATCGTACACGTGCCTTGGCTTCGGCTCGCTGGGCAGCCTCGCAAGCGCCTGCCAGCGTTGTTGATCAGGTCCGTTCTCGGCATCGACGATTTCACTGACTCGATGATCTTTCTCAGAGGCACTGCATATACTTCATTTTTTCTTGGCCTAATCTAGTCATTTCTCCCCTCCCTCTTCTTTAAGCCCATCCCAAGTTTATCTTCGGCTTTTATGACGTTGCCTTTACTCCAGACGGCAGCTCTTCCATCCGTGCTATCGTCTTTGACGAAAACGCGTTTCCATGCTCGATTAGCGAGCATCAGGTCGCCTACGTTCCACGCAGTGACGATCTCTCGGTTCTGCATGTACGCGAGGTCATGCTCTCTGCACGCGGTATCCAGAGGATTGATACCTAGACTACCACGAGCCATCTTCTTCGCCAATTTGGTGCCTTGGCCGCAGTATTGGTATCTGAGAATGTGTAGTTCAACCAGGAGCTCGTTAATAATACTATTAACCAGACCTTCACCACTTTATAGTAGTTGTCGTTGCAGTAGTCATCCACGCTGTAGTTTCTCACGTTCGTATGCAATCATTGTGCAACCGCGACCAATTGCGACTTCATGGAAGGGACCTATTTATGACTTCCAAGTCAATCATCGTGGAAATGAAGTTCGAGCAACAAATGTCTGAACTACCCGTGATCAAGATTGACGATCTCGCTCTGCTCGATGCTACGGCGAGGGGAGCGAATCGCCATGGTAACTCGCTGCCAAGCAGTGTACGAGCGATATTTTGCGGTCCATCTAACTGTAGCGAAACCAACGCACTTCTCACGCTTATAATTTACCCCAATCGACTCAGTTTCAAAAACATTTACGTTTACTCCAAATCGCTGGACCAGCCAAAGTACAAGATGCTAAGATAACTGATTGAGCCCGTGAAAAGCGTGGGTTACTTTACTCTCACCGAACGTGAGGAAGTCGTGAGACTCGAAGACGCGCGACCGAATTCGATAATGATCTTCGATGACATCGCCTGTAGAAAGCAGAAAAAGAGTCAAGCTTTCTTCTGCATAGGACGGCTCTGTCAGACCTACGCTCACATCCCCAAACACTTGGCTTGCGATTATACGAATCTGCTGGTACTTTTTCATCGAAATGAGATCAATTGAAAGCACGTGTACGACGACTATATGCATACCAAAATGACTCACGCGTATTTCAAAGATTTATGTTCAGCGTGCTAGGATGATGGTAAATTAGGATTCGTGGGGATCGACGAGAACAGCAAATACGATTATGGAAGGTACGGAAAAGGATTCGACTGCTTCGTAAACCTAAATTGACATTGATCTGAGGATCAAGGTCAGTTACCGCGTAAATTTGAACGTGTTAACATGATGAGCAAAGAAGTTAACAAGCAAAAGAAGACGCTCCATGAAATTGCTACAGCTAGCGATGCTATTCGCCAGCAACATGAGATGATGAAGATGAGTCAAGACGCCTCGGAAATGACAATGAGCAATGTTTTTAAACCAATAGATACTCCGCTAAAACAGCTGGTCAAAATTTCCAATACAATCAAGGAGCCAGTAAAACCGGTTCAAGATCAAATCAAGCAACCACTGCCACCGCCACTGCTAGTGATGAGAACGGAAAGCAAGCCGAAGAAACGTATACCTGATTTTGAGAGCATTACTGACGAAGATAAGAGTGATTAGCAGCTACCTTCAATGAAACGTCAACGTGCGGATGATACCGTACCATTACCATCATCAAAACCACGTGCGCGTACGGGAATCCCATCGAGAAGACGTAAATGCATGAACAATTAACTATCACTATCGCTAATGGAACTTGCACGTATAGATATTTCGCCTAGAGAGCGAAAATGTACGAAAAATGCAACATCACTACCGCCACCAGCAAAACGTGCTCGTAGTATGAACATTCCATTGAGAAAACGTGAATGTACGGACATTTCACCATCACTACCCCGCCACCGGAACAACGCCAATTAGCAGGAAAAGCGGGCGCCAATTGCCCTTTGTCTGTCACAAAGATTAACTATGTGTGATATTAGCGTAGATGTGTTCGGACGATCAATTATGAAGAGCTTGTTGAGAAGCGGTTGCCGCGAGCCGTCCGGTGAGGGTTTTAAAATCGCCACTGACGGTCAGTACGACATGGACCATAAGAGATTGTGCACCGTTTTCGATCTTCGGGTGCCGAGTGATGCACCTTCGGTGAAAGTTGTGCAGCGTATCGTACAAATGCGTTGATCCGCGCGACGAAACTACCCTCGTCGTCACGTCGATATTCGCGGATCGGACGAGACTTGGTAGCCTGATCTCGTTGACATGTCGGCTTACGCAAAGTACAACAGCGGATTCAAATGCATGCTCACGATCATCGACATATTTTCAGAATGTGCCTGGGCAGTCCCGCTCAAAATGGGAAGTGTTGCCGATGTGACGAGAGCTATGAATACTGTGCTCACCACGGGACGCATACCGAAGAATTTGCATGTTGATCCAGGCGAAGAGTTCCACAACAGCGTTTCAAAAGCCTTGATACAGAATTATGGAGTCATAGTGTACCCGACATTCATCGACCTGAAAGCTTCGATTTGCGAACGTTTCGATCGTACTCTGAAAACCAAAATGTAAAAGCAGTTTAGCCTTCGAGAGAACAATGAGTGGATCGATATTTTACCGCAATTGGTTTCGACTCACAACGATACAAAACATCAGACCATGAAATGAAACCGGTGGACGTCACGCCGATACATGAGCAGCGACAACTGTGACATGTGTACGGGATAAAAAAATGTTGAGTGAATCGAACACGGCGGACGAAATTCAAGAGCGGTGATGAAGTTCGAATCAGCAAGCACAAACATATCTTTCAAAAAGGATACACATCTAATTGTACAACCAAAATAGCCACAATAAGTGAGATGAAGAACACAGATCCGGTGACTTACAAACTCGTCGATGATCGAAGTCAGCACATTGAAAGGAGCTTCTACGAGCAGGAACTAGCAAAAGTTGAATTTTCTAAAGAATAATCAATCGAGAAAATACTGCACTGACACGGGAATGAGCTTTATGTAAAATGGTTTGGGTTCGATGAATTGTATAACGGTTGGATTGATGAATCGACACGTCAACGATTATAATGTGTTCTCCGTTCAATATATCGCCATAGAAGAGTATCAGTAGTACCAGGTACAATCATTCGCTTATTGTCTGACCAAAACAACGCTCATCTGGTTTGTTCGACTGTATGTTCATCGTGTTTCTCACTTCGTATCAATACTGAGATTTTGTTGAGTTTTGACGATTCCATCCCAAAGACAGTCTATATGATCTTCGGATATAATGGTCTTCAACGCAGATCCCTTGACGCCCTTAGTCTTCTTCTCATCCTTCATCAAGCCTAGAACTTTTTCATTCACTTACAGAATCCCATATACATTATCAGGTGAATAATCGGAAGTATTAAACCAGACCCAATCACGTTTAATGTGATTATAAACATTTGAAACAATGAAATGGTACGAGAGATGGTCTGTATCGGTATACATCAATTTAGCCTTATCACCGAACGTATTTATGATATAATTATCATGAAAATCGTAAATATGATACTGAGAAATGTCTAACACATAATATCCTACGTATACAGGCTCATTTAGTCACAATTCAACTCAATTCAGTTCCACAATCACCACATCATCCTTGTCAAACGCGATGCAGTAATGAAAATTTGTTCTTACTCTAAGAGCTTTGACTCCGTATTTCCCATTGCATTTCGAGACCAATTTGATGTCTTTCTGTTTTCTCACGTATTTCACGGTTTCGCTGAAAACCGCATTGTTCATGAGTTTGAAGATCTTTTCGAAATCGTTGGTCGACTTTTTTCGTAATTCAGTATTCAAATCTATATATTTTTCCAACAATGGAGCCTGTCAAAATACCGAAACTCTATGAATTTCGCTTTATTCTATTCCCAAATTCGAACCCTGCTTCAAATTTTGGAAGTGAATTACGTATTTTCTTTTCGAAAAGAACGTGGTCAACAGTTTCCAAGTCTTACAGAGCGGTGGCGCTATGTGTACCGAGCACATCGGCAAATCCTTAAGTGTTTTGTGCAGCTCCCGAGAATACTACAAGTCGACTTCAAGCATGTATCCTTCATGAGAATCATCGAGAATATCCATAATATCAAGTTTAGAATCCGCTCATTTGAACAAATTGTACGGTAGATAGTGGCTCAGAGCTGCACCGTACGAATTAGTAACGTCAAAGTACATCAAATACGTTTTATCTTTGCTGGGATCAAAATTCTTTTTTCCAATTGTTGTCTTTGGCGTATCGATTCGAACATTGAGCTTCACCACGGCGAATGCCTTTTTCCATGAACAGTATCTGAATATTCAGCCATCGTTTGAATATTGAACGTCTGCCAAAGTTTCTTCGCATGATAATGATTCTGTTCAGAAATTCCGTCATCATTTAATTTCGAATAAGAATCTTCTTTTGGAGGTCCCCCGGTTCGTCGATTTCCTCACAAATACTGGCATATTCATAGGAATACATGACTCTGCGTGTTGATAGCTCGAAGTCCTCTGCAGTGATACATTGGCCGCGCGTTATCACTTGATCGGCATCGCTCAAATACCATGTAAGCTTCTTGATGCTGCTTGCCATGAACCTGAACGAGTCGATAGATCTCAAATTTATATCCGAACTTCTGACGTTCTTGATGAAAGATATATATTCTTTTTTGTTCGCCAGTGAAAATTCAACCGAACAGCTGTACAAAGTAGCGAGAGCCTTGATCAGGAAATCAGGGTCGTGACTGCATAAATTGTGAAAAATAATCAGAATATCGTGAGACTTTTCATGAATAACATTGCAGCCTAGATGAACGGCATCCGGTACTTGCCTGTGGAATGACAATGATCGCGATGCTTCACATCATCATAACCGAACGGTGTTTCATAGATATGACATACTTGGGCATCACGAAAATCGCGTTGCTGTTCGATATTCAACGGTCATATCGGCACGACGCGTTTCAAGTAGAAATTCACGAAATCACTCGATGCCGTCTTTGCTACGAATCAACTTGAATTCGGAGAGAGAATCATCAAAAGCGCAATGTATGTAGTACGCGGCGCTGTGTGGAACGTGCTTCTACGATCTGCAAGCAGTAGATTCCAAAATACACAAAATGTCACCGTAGACAACCAACGGTACAGATTCCTTGGATCGATAACTTTTCAATTTAAAAATTTCATCCTTTCTTCGGGGCAAAATCCTTCTCATTTCATTATTATTCACACAGTTCTGTCTATGCCCCTCGAAGAAACTGGGTTTGTGCAAATGACACAAGCATCTGTTACACAGCAACATTTCACCGTTATGATTTGATACTTGTGAACTGACAAGGAGAGGATACGACCTTCGGATCATGAATTTTCTCCAAGCTTCGGACACTTCTAGCAGTCCATCAGAACAAGATAATGTGCAAGTAGTGAGGCGTACTACCTCGGCGTTTCCAAGTTATGTTTCACGCGTCCGATATGTATCGGTGCGTTGCGACAGTTAGCATGAGTTCGCGGCGGTCGAGCGGTTAGCGTTCCATCTTCGTTACCGCTGGATCGCTAGATCGAGTCCCGTGATATTTTTTCCGAGCAATGATCATATTTTCTTATGTTTATTACAATCCAAAGGTAATATAATGAAATAATAAATTAATTTGCGAAAACTTTTATCAAATCACCGAAGTTATTCAGCTGTTTATCAATTCTTATTGGTGAGAAAAATATTATAGTCACAATTATTGACGGGATAACGACCAAATGCATCAAGTTTTCCTGGAAATACATGCTTGTTGTGATACGCGAAATTTCTCTACCTGCAATCGAGTAGGATACTGGAAAGTTCCTCCGTATACATGATAGTTCGAAGGTATTCAAAGTCAAACATCGATAAATAAAGGTGTGAATAAGGTCATTCAATAATACCAGCTACCATGGCTCATTGGTAATTTTACAATTAGGGAAAATCTATAATTAATTGTCAGGTGTGCTTTCGACATTACAAGTTGCAGGATGGAATTTGTTGTACAGACACGGGGTATTCTTTTTCCAGTCTCACTACTTTCAATTTTGTCGCCAGCGAAATGAATTCGGATTTTGTCTTCTTTTCGACTGGTTCAAAAATTTCATCGTCGGAAGAATCCCCTTCAACTTCAGAGTATCGGCCTTTTGCATCTACTGCGACGAAACCAATGAGTTCCTCGTGTGTTATGAGTCTCTTTTTTTACAACGTTCTGACGGTAGCCTGATACAGTCTTCTCCAATCGACATTGCAGTTGCATCAACCGTTGCTGATGATGTTGTATCAACAAGGTCCGCCTTTTTAAGAAAAGTCCCACATTACACGAACGCATCTTTCAACTGACGTTTTGCAACCATGTTATGCATTGAATCTGGATGACATTCACTTTTCCAAGTAGTCGACAAACCGAGAGTCACTTCCATTTTTGCAACAAAAATTCAATTTCTTCGCTCCTAGCTGGCAACGTCTAACCACTATGCAGATTAACTGCCGACTGATGCCTGTTCTATCACATTGGCTCCAGAGCCCAGGTGCAAATCTGACCGTCCCCTTGTCTGTAGGTCGAAGTGTGTCGTCTGGGAGTCGATGCGCGCACAATAGTTCCCACTGGTTACAGAAACTATTAGACGGCACTGGGAACTTCCCAGTATCCTACACAATTGCAGGTTTAAGCGATGTTGCATATCACGACAGGCATCTATTTCCAGGAAAACTTCACGCGTTTGGTCGTCAACTCATCAATAATTATGAGTATATTATTTTCTTCAATAATAAGAATTGGTCAACAGCAAATAACTTCAGAAACTCAATAAAAAATTTTGCTACTACACTGATTAGTTCATTATATTACCTTCGAATTGTAAAATACATGCAGAAATATGATCATTGTTTGCAAACAAAATATCACGGGACTCGCTCCAGCGATTCAGCGGTTACGTAACTGAAACGCTAACCGCTCGGCCGCCGCCAACTCATGTACACTGTTGCAATGCTCCGATACATATTGGACTCGTGAAACGTAACTTGGAAGTAGTAGTACGCCCTACTACTTGCACATTAGGTTGTTCATTGCTTTAAATTTCGAAATGTTTTTCGAAGTTATAGGAAACTTGATACCGCCATATTCCAATACGGATCTGAAGTTTGGGTACGAGCTTGTCTAAGTCACATTATTCACAGCCGCGTAGAGAGCTGCAGTGACGGCCTGGAAGAAACAGTATTCGTCTCTGTTCTGAATATTCATCACTACCTGATTTACTTGGATGTTCATCGGTAATGTAGTATATGTGGAGAAGACGCTACGAAAAGGCTCGAAACAGTTGATGTTCACCATCGAATTCTCAATCTTCGCCAGTGTTTACCCTGAGTCTCTCTCCTGAAAATCTTCCGCCTTGACTAGCATTTTTTCAGTAACGTTTTTGTGAAACTACCTTCTTCTATCCGTTGACGGGAGCACGATCTCGTTCCTTGTATTGGAATATTTTGTCTTCTCTATACTTTTGATATTTTTTATTATCCGGAACTTGCACGCTGATACTTCGTTGGCTCTGATATTTCCATCTCTGCGGAGTGCGTTTTTCAACCGGATGAGGCTCACATGGTTGCATTCGGGAAGAAATCACCGCAAATCTTTATGCCTGAGATTGACGTCATCATCACCTAGTGACGTAGCAAGACGTCAGTCACCGATGACGTGTGAAAACCTTCGAAAACTGATGACGTTGCGGGATCACATATTGCGTCATCATGAAGGGTTCTAGAAACTCTTCGAAGACGTCAGCCTCGAAAGTTCTGAAATGTTTCAGAAGGTTCGAGAAAGTTCTAGAAGCGAGTTGGAGAATCGACGGAAATGATAAAAGGAGTCGAGAAGATAATCCAGGGGTTGATGGAGGAAGAAAAAGTGAAGGTGAGAAAGAGCGACTGATGGAGATGACATCGAGGGCGAGAACTACGAAGATGCAACAAGCGGGAAGAGTAGAGGTGCTCATAGTGGCAGAGATGGAGGATTGGGAAAGAAAATGTAAGCGCGTACGAACATATGTACTGACGACGGCTTGACGTGTGAAAAGAGCAACACGCAAAAGCATTTGGCGAGGAAGATGAAGGAAATGAGGGGTTCTGGGGGTGGAGCGAGGGCGGGGAACAACAAGATATAAATTGAGGAAAATGTGGATTCTGTGATGAGAGAAGAGGAAAACTGGGAAAAAAGAGAGAAAAGAATGAGAGGGTTCTCCAGACGGAAAGGACAGAAGGGTGAGGAAGGTCGTGGTGCAAGAGGAGAAAAGAACAGAACCGAAAGGAAGAATGAAAATGGTGTTCTGGAATGTGGCAGAATTGATGAGAAAGGACTAGGAGTTTTGAAAATATCTGGAGAGGCGGTATGAGTGAGATAGCTGAGAGCCAGCGCTACCGAAAAGATGAGTATGGAAGTGTCAGGAGGCAGAAAAGAGTAGAGAAGAGAAAGGGCGAATGGAAGGATCATAATAGGGATGATAAAAGGGATAAATGAGAGCAAGAGAAAGAGAAACAGTCGTATGAAAATAGTGACGAGGAAGGTGAGGCTGAAAGGGGAGAAAGATTAGAGGATAATCAAGTGTAAAATAGGAAGAAAAGAGAAGAAAAGCTTGAAGAGCTAGAAGAAGAAAGAAGGAACGAACCTCAGAGGCGACTTAACCGCAAGGATCGGTGATGAGGGGGCAAAAAGAGGATGAGAGGGGGTGGAGAGTACAGGATGGACTAGGAAAGAAGAGAGAGAAACCAAGGAAATGGAGTATGACGAGCAGAAAGAAAGTCGGTTGAGACTGATGAAGAGCAGAGGATAAACGGTGATAAACGGGAACATGTAAGAGGACGAGGGAGGAGAATGCACGTATGAGAGAAGGGCGATGAGGACGACGAAAGATTACGCAATAACGACCAGAGAGTCATGGAAGAAGGTGAAAGTGTTGAGGGGGTATTTAATTTGAGACGCACGAATTCAACGCAATTTTTGAAGTGCTGTCAAAATAAAGCAATTATTATTTTTACCATTTATTTTTTTATAGAATGTTCATGAATATTTCAGAAAAAAAGTCAAACAAATAAAAAATAAAAAATTCAAAATTCAAAAAGCTAGCAGCTGATGAACTCGGGGATCTCAAAAAGTTGGCACAAGACTATACTCGTGATTTAACCCTCCTAGCAATCTGAAAAAAAAGATTATCAGTTTACAGAAATGCCTCTATCGTTGGAACTGAAAACCGTTGGAAATTTTTTTTTCACTAAAATAGCGACTACTTCAAAAAAAATGTTGTACTACTTTTTTCTAGTTTTTCGAATTTTTTGAAAATAGTTAACATTGGAATTTGGGGATGAGGATAGTTCATGCAATAGAAAAGCACATCAAGAAGACATATACTAAATTTGAACTAAATCGGTTCAGTAAAACTTGAGAAATCGTGGGTATTGTTAAAAAAAAAACAGTTCCGAGAAAAACGCGTTCAAAGTTTCACGTGAGGTTTCTCGCAGTCTGAGTCATGAAATGATATTTCAGGCATACGTTCATTCAATCTGCCATTCCTGCTGCATACATTGGATCTTCCTCGACTTCGAAATAAGCATTTTTCGCGCTACTCTCTACCAATCGAGCAGTTCTGGCCTCCTTTGATGCGTTAGATGCTCGTATAGATCGTCTAACCAGCCCGAGCCGGCTTAGATGGCGCGTCAGCAAAACAGCCATACCTTCGAAAATAATTTAAATTTTCTAAAATCTTCTTAAAGACATATTCTTAGAGAGTTAGGCTTTAAAAATGTAAAGAAAAAAAATGATTTTTCTAAATTTCTAGACCGGAATACCCGCTTAAGCGTGCGAGATAGAATGAACTCGGGCCACCAGGCGATAAGCGTGAAGGTTGTGGGGAAAAAAATGTAAAGTTGAGTCAAATAGAGAAAAGAGAAGTACAGGTATGGGTGAAGAAGGCAAAAAGGATATATGAGGAGACAACAGAAGTAGAAGGATTGATGAAGAAGGAGGCAGAAAAGACGTGGAGAGTGTTGGGAAGAAGAATAAAGGAAGCAGTGGTACAGAAAAGCGTGGGAGGAGATGGGAAAACCGAAGAAAACCCATAGTGGGATGCATAATGCACGAAGAAGAGAAATTGGAATTCGGCAGCAAAGAGGAGAAGAGACGAGGGGGCAAAAGAGTGGAAAGAGAAGCAAAAGAAGGGGGGAAAAGGTCCGAAAGTCTGTGTAAAGCAAATAAAGAAGAGAAAAGATGAAAAAAACCTGGAAGGATAATCCGATACACAATGAGCATGGTAATATGACAATGAGTACAAGAGGAAAAGGGAGGACATAGGCACGAGAATGAGTATGGAAGAATGGGAGAGGCACTTTACGAAGCAACTGGGAGGGATAGGGGAGCGAAAAGAGCAGGGGACGGAAGGGAGGAAAAGAAAGGACTATAGTAAAAAAACAGAAGAGGAAAACAGCGAGACAACATGAGAGGAGATAGTAGAGCAAGTGAGAAAATTCAAAAAAGGAAAGCAGTGGGGGAGACGGGATGAAGGATGGGGCATGGATGTACGGGGAAAAGGCGGTTGTGAAATAATCGGTGAAAATGATGAAGGGAATATCGAGGGGGGAGGGGTCTCTGAAAGATTGGAGGGAAGGACTGATAGTGCCGATACATAAGCAGCGTGCTCAGGAGGAAGTAGAAAACCACCGACGAATTTATACAGGCGTGCGTAACCGAAGGATCACGGGAAGAAGTGAGAGAAGGAAAGGGCTGAGAGATCCTTATATTGAATTCAGGAGAGAAAGAGGGATGACAGATAATCGATATATATTGAACCGGGTGGTGAGAAGGTGGATTAGAGATGCGGAGGGAAAGGTATACTTGCTGTTCCAGAACCTGAACGCGGCTTTGACAGGGTAGACAAGGCAGTGTTTGTGAGAACGATGCAGAAGAGAGAAATAAGTAGAGGGCAAGTGAAAAAAATGGGGAAGATCTACAAAGAGACGAGCTCTAAAGTGAGGGTGGGGAGAAAGAAAACGGGAACGTTCGGGGTGAATGTCGTGCTGAGGCGAAGATTGCGCTGAGACCCATGCTATTCTATGTGTACATATCAAACATAGAAGAAATCATGATGAGAGGGCAGAAAGGTGGAGTGATGATCGGGACAGAGGAACTGTGGACATTGAGATACGCAGGTGATTTAGTGATGATGGCAGAGACGAAAGAAGGAATAAAATGGACGATGAGGAGAGCAAGAAGATATTTTCGAGGAAAAGACTGGAAGAGAACACGGAGAAGACAAGAGTGGATCGTATGCAATAAGGAGGGCAGAAGAAGTAGGAAGGTAGAATGGAAATGGGGGGTGGGGGGGGGGGGGAGAAATTAGAAGAAATAGAGAGCATGGAGTAACTGGGATATAAAGTGATGAGAAATAACATAAAGACGGCACATGTGAGCGGCAGAGCAAAGAGACCGAAAATAGCGATGAACAAAATATGGAGTATAAGAGAGAGGAAGCTTAAGGATGTAGAATGAAACTTTCTACTGTGTTGGTGGAGAGTGTAATAATGTACGGCGGAGAAATCTGGAGGTTTAAAGAGATGAAACAACTGGTGAGACTGGAAGAAAAGTATATGAGGTGGATAATGCGAGTGGAACATACGACACCAGGATATATGATAAAGGAGGAGATGAAGAGAGGAAAGATTAGGACGGCAACGGGACACAGGACAAAGAGGTATAAAGAGAGAGTAAGCGTGAAGAGCAAGAAGAGAATAGTTGAGAGAATGCTGGCAGGGAATGAAGAAGGACGATAGAAGAGGAGGTGAATACTTCAAGAAATGCGGGACAGAAGAAAGTGAGATCGAGAGAGAAAGGGAGAATGGAAAAGAGTAGAAGGGCGGCTGAGGAAGGAAGACAGTGAAGAACAAGTGGAGGAGAGTTATGAGAAGGTAATGGATACAGAGATCAACAAATGGTCAAAGGAAGTAAGGGTGAGGGAAATTCGTAGTACGTTGTTACGCGGCCACTCCGCGTACGGGACCCTCGAGGATGATTCGGGATGGGGGGAAGGAGGGGGCGTTTCCGCGCACAATCCTCCGGCAGGTAGGGACGGAGACGAGCGTTTCCGCACACGATTCTCCGGGGTGCGGAAGGATGGAGGGGGCGTTTCCGCACACAGTCCTCCGGGTGGTGAAGGAAGGAGGGGGCGTTTCCGCGCGCAATCCTCCGGGCAGTTAGGGACGGAGACGAGCGTTTCCGCACACGATTCTCCGGGATGGGGAAGAGTGGAGGGGGCGTTTCCGCGCACAATCCTCCGGAGCGGTAGGGACGGAGACGAGCGTTTCCGCACACGATTCTCCGGGATGGGGAAGAGTGGAGGGGGCGTTTCCGCGCACAATCCTCCGGAGCGGTAGGGACGGAGACGAGCGTTTCCGCACACGATTCTCCGGGATGGGGAAGAGTGGAGGGGGCGTTTCCGCGCACAATCCTCCGGAGCGGTAGGGACGGAGACGAGCGTTTCCGCACACGATTCTCCGGGATGGGGAAGAGTGGAGGGGGCGTTTCCGCGCACAATCCTCCGGAGCGGTTAGGGACGGAGACGAGCGTTTCCGCACACGATTCTCCGGGATGGGGAAGAGTGGAGGGGGCGTTTCCGCGCACAATCCTCCGGAGCGGTAGGGACGGAGACGAGCGTTTCCGCACACGATTCTCCGGGATACGGAAGGGGGAAGAGTGGAGGGGGCGTTTCCGCGCACAATCCTCCGGAGCGGTAGGGACGGAGACGAGCGTTTCCGCACACGATTCTCCGGGATACGGAAGGGGGAAGAGTGGAGGGGGCGTTTCCGCGCACAATCCTCCGGAGCGGTAGGGACGGAGACGAGCGTTTCCGCACACGATTCTCCGGGATGGGGAAGAGTGGAGGGGGCGTTTCCGCGCACAATCCTCCGTAGTAGCTGAGGAGGGGAAGTTCGGCGAGGGAGTCCAGGGTCCCAGACGTGTACCTCGACCGAAGGTGGTGGTGAGCGGAATAGGTTGTTCTGGGAGCTGCTGCTCCAGAATACTAGACCGGTGTCGTTCGACTGAGTCTTCATTCCCGACTGACTTTTGGGTCCCAGCGCGGCCCCTTTTATACCCGCCAGGACCGGGATGCTGGTGGGGGGGACTCTGCTCCTTGGCCTATAGTTTCCGGATAGGGTCGCGTCCCTCCTATCCCGGGGTTTATGGATCTCGTCAGCCGAGCCAAGAGTAGTGCTCCTTGCTCGGCTGTACCCCTGATCCGACCGGTACTCGCGGCGCGGATGGTAGGCTAGGAGCAGGTAGTCCGAACAAGGGTCTGGGGGCACAGCAGGGGTGCTGTGCGTACAACAATTCGCCCCTCCGTGAGAGACCCTTGGTCGGGTACCCCTGATCCTTTGGGGCATAGTTCGGGTTGCGTCTGGACCCAACGTTACATACTTATGGCATATTTTCGAAACACAGTGTTCTCTTACGGCTAATTTCTAAATCTAATACCCGGCAGTTCTCCCTCGGCATTTTCTCGCTCCTTCACACGGGATCCTCATCCTGAGTTCTCCACCGGGGTATGCCCGGCGCATCCGCACCGCTCCATCCTCGGGGGGTTACGCCACTGCGTAACCAGCCATACCCCGAACAGAACATTAATTCGGCCTTACGTCCTATATTCTCCCACTCCCAGCTCCGGGAGTCCGGTAATTGGTCCTACTGATTAATCTACATACTAGATGCTTACATCTCTACCTTTATACACTCGCGCACACCTTATTTACACACTCATTCACTTCCTCCTTCACACACTCATCCATACACTCACAGCTTTAACAGTCTTGTGATTTCCCCACTCCTCGCTCCATACTTAGTTTACACCCACGGTTTCACGGAACTTTATTTGCACCACACTTTTCCGTCGGCTGCTGGATCCCCTCGGCTTGACCCTGCTGCTGCGTGGTCCGCGAAGTCCTGGATGGTGGGTACGGGGGAGCCAGGACGACTCTGCCCGTGCCATCGGCGTTGACGGTATGTCCCTTCGACGCTGGTGGGATGGCTGGTATGTCGATCTTTGGCAACTGGGTGGGCCAAAGATCCGCAGGAGGGTCCTCCTCGCCGAACAGTCTCCGAATCCTTTTGCTGCGTGATCGGCGGGTCGCCCGCTGGCGTACCTCTTCGGGTGTTGGCGGTAGAGGACTCACCACTTGTGGCACAGGACTTCGCCCTCCCTCCTCGGGTGATGGCAGCCTCTGTGACGGGAGCCACTGCTCCTGGAACTCGCGAGCTTCTCGTCGACAGAACCGCGCTTCGGCTGCGGCTACGGAACGTGGTCCTCGGCGCGTTCGTTTGCCCATCTTGCTTTCGCGAACGCGAGTGGCAGACTGGGCATTTTTTTTGCATGCGGGCCTTCCCACATGTTCAACATCTGTTGTTTCCCTTGCGCAGTTTCCCGGAGTACGGTCTTTCTCTACGGTCTTCCTCTGCCGGACATCCGTGATCGTACCTTTTTTTTATATTACTAACTTACGCTATTTCTATTTACAAAACCCTTGGCCGTGTCACCTCTGCCTGCCGAGTCGTGGCCGCAGCATGTAGGGGTGACGCCGCGGCTCCGTTCCCGTAACCTCCGGTGAAACCGGCCGTGGATCATCCTGTTGCTGGTCGGTGGCTTCTTCGCTTGTCGAACTGGGCCGTATTTCTGAGACGTGGACCTTTGCGCGTTGTCCGTCCTTATTTATCCAATACGTAGAAGGTCCAGCGGCTTCCACGATCTCATACGGCCCTTCCCAGGGTGGCTGCAGGCCAGCGTGGAATCCCGCTGCAGCATTCGATAAGTGGTGTGTTCTGGTGAGGACGCGATCACCCGGCGCGTAGGTAGGCGGCGGCGGGCCTTGGGCGGAGTATCGCGCTTGATATTCCGCTTGACGTTGTCGGACGTCGCGGATCCGTTCCTCGCGGATATGGTTACCGCCGCTGCGAGGACTCTTCCATTCACCGGGTCGGAGAATATTGGTTCCCAGCAGCATTTCACTGGGTGTCATTGACGTAGCCGCGTTTCGCCTACGCCGGCAATTGAACGCAATCTCACTCAGGTAGCGATCCCAAGTAGCCTGGTTTTCGCCTACCCGCAGCCTCAACCCCTTCTTTATTTCCTGGTTCCGACGCTCGGTAGGATTAGCCCGCGGGTGATAAGTGGCGGTGGTCCACGGCTGAGCCTTCCATCGCTGACAAGCCGCTTTCCACGTCTGACTCCGAAACTGTGGTCCGTTGTCCGATAGGATAGCCCGTGGGTACCCCCAACGAGAGAAAACCTCGTTCTCTAACGTCCGTGTCACGTGTGGTCCCGTGGCGGAGGGTAGAGCAAAAATTTCGACCCACCGGGAAAACATATCGGTGACCACCAGGGCATACTGCTTACCCCGGGTACTCCGCGGGTACGGTCCCATGAGGTCGACGGCTACGAGATCCCATGGAGTGGTCGAACGGTGAGGTCGTAGATGGTGGACCCCCGGTTGACGTCGGGGCTTCGTTCGCTGGCACATTCCACACCGTTGAACATATCGTCGAACGTCATCCCGCAACCCGGGCCAATAAAAATGTCTTTGGACGTCAAGAAGCGTTTGGTCCACGCCGGGATGTCCGGCGAGCGGCGAGTCGTGGTACTCGTGTAGCACCCGATGCCGGACCGCCGCTGGCACTAGAAGACGTCGTCGTTCCCCAGCCTGGTGTACCAGTCCCCTCTGCGAGACGTGATACGATGGCAGCTCTGTGGGATCGCGTCGGCATTGGGCGACGATCTCTTGTGTTGCTGGATCGACCTGCTGCTCGCGGCTGACCTCGTCAAACAATGTATCCGGGATTTCCATGGCAGCCACGAATGGTTTCGTGGGCTGTGATTCTTCGCCCGGTCCGCCTGGTGGGAACATCGGCTCGATGTCCGGCTCGGGACTGATTGAGTCCGGCGACCCCGTTGGGTTGCGTGACATAGCATCCGGGAGTTCATTGTTTTTCCCTGGGCAATGTTCGACCGTAAAATCGAACTGCTCCAGCCACATCGACCAACGGTGAAGTTTGCTTTTTGTATCTTTCAAGCGGTGGAGCCAGGTCAGAATTTTACTGTCCGTGCGTAGGGTGAAGGGTGCGTCCTCTAGGTAGGCACGGTATTTTTTTATGGCCCAAATTACGGCTAAGCACTCCTGCTCATTGCAGTGGTACCGTCTCTCTCGGTCTTGGAATTTCGCACTCGCGTAGCTGATCACCCGCCGGCTACCCGAGTCGTCTTCCTGGTACAACACTGCCCCCATACCTATACCGCTGGCATCTGTTTGTAGTATCATTCGCCGCGTAGGATCGGGCCGTGATAGAGGCTCAAGATTCGCGAACGCCTGCTTCAGTCCGTCCAGCGCCGTCTGAGCCGCCGGAGTCCATTTGAATTTGCTCCGTTTGTTTAGGAGATCGGTGATGGGGCCGGCGAGATCCGCGAAGTGCGGAACATACTCGCGTAACCAGTTGCATGTCCCCAAGAGCTGTTGCAACTCCCGTCGGGTAGTCGGTGCAAGAGCTTCGGTGACGGCGCGCACGTGTTCCGGTTTAGCGCGATTGCCGGTGGACGAGATCACGTGGCCCAGGAATTCCAATTCCGTGTGGCCGAAACAACACTTCTCGACCGCGCAGGTGAGGTTGTATAACTCCAATCGCTCCAGTATTAGGGCGATGTGTCGAATATGGTCTTCCCAGGTGGTTGAAAAAATCAGGATGTCGTCCAGGTATACCCTGCAAAACTCCCAGAAGTGCCCCTGCAGTACCTCGGTCATGAACCGTTGGAAGGTACGCGGAGCCTCCTTGAGTCCGAACGGCATTACCCGAAATTGGTACGTTCGACCGTCCGGCGTCGTGAAGGCCGTATACTTCTTTGAACGCTCTTCCATCGGAATTTGCCAGTAGCCACTTTTCAGATCGATGGTCGAGAAAATTTGCGCGTTACCCGGCTCCTTTAGAGCGCTTTGCAGGTTGGGCATCCCCTGCGTGGTATCCTCCGTGGCTTCGTTGATCCGTCGGTAGTCCACGCAGAAGCGAACCTGCCCGTTCTTCTTCTTGGCGAGCACGATCGGAGAACTGTAGGCGGAGATCGTTGGTTCGATGACTCCCAACTCTAACATCTCCTTCACCTGTAGTCCAATCTGGGTCCGCTTAACCTCGGAGTACGAGCGTGAGGAAACCCGGATTGGCCGGTCGTGTTTCAACCGGATTTCGTGCTTGGCTCCGCGGGTTTGCTGCAACCCGACGTTGGTCGTCGAAAAAACCTTTGCATGACGGCTAATCACCTCCCGGAACGCGGGAAGGTGTTGCTGCGGGAACCCGTGTCGCAATGCTTTAAACCACTCTACTCGAGGTGCCTCGGGCCGGCCACGAGCATTGACGAGGTTCACGCAAAACCGTTCGTGCTTTCCGAGGAAGAGTTGCTCATTCGCGCGGTCGAAGACGACCTGCTGGTCGAGGATCCAACTGTCCCCCAAGATAGCTTCTGTACTGAGGGCGGGAGCGACTAGGAAGCGCGATGTCATTTTATGACCCTGTAGACTGAAGGTAACGTCCGCCTGGCCACTAATTGTCAGCTCGGTCCCCTGTGCGGCAAGTTGGGCCGGTTCGGTTGCGGCTTCGATTGCGAGCCCGGGTGGCAGGTAGTCTGGGTGTATAAAATTGTCGGTAGCCGCTGTATCGAAAAGAGCGTCGACGCGGGTTCCATTGATATCGAGTGGGACCCGCGGTAGTGCTTTTCTGATAGCGACGTTTACTCGAGGCTGCGTGGCGCGGCGGTCGTCGCTGGGCCCGCCGCGGTTCCACCGTTTCCCTGTCGCCGGGTTGTGAGTACGGGACAATCCCGGTGAAAATGCCGTTCAGGGCAATGCCAACACGCCGGTAGTGCCGGCTTTGGCGTAGCTGAGGGCCCTGGAGGTCTGACTGGTCGTTGTTCCAGGGGTCGTGTCCGAGATTTCGCGTTGGCGGCTTCATCGTCCTGCTCCACGATCATGGCCGCGTTGACCAAGTCGGTGTAGGTGTTTAGGGAGATGAATCGAAGGGCTCGCTTGATGCTCAGCCGTAGGTGATCCCGTAGCAGTCTGACCAATTCCTGCTCGCCCATGGTCGGCTCGATGCGTTGAGCCAGCAGGTACTGCTGTTGAAGGAACACGGCCGTGTTCTCCCTTTCTCCCTGTTCCCGCGAGAACAGTTGGGCTCGGAGTCTGCTGAGTGACTCATCCCCGCAATACCGGTTCCTCACGAGTTGCTTGAACTGGTCCCAGCCGAATGAGGCGGCCTGGAAGGGCTGCCACCACTTCAGCGCGTCCCCCTTGAGGGCCCGCGTGGCGAGGTTCGTCCACTGCTCTTCGTCATATCCGTGCCTCGCCAGATAGGCCTCCACACGGTCCAGCCATTTCTCGGGGTCTTCGTGTGACAACCCCGAAAATTCCGGCGTTACGTGTTTACGCGTAACGGAGGTCAGGAGCGCTAGGAGTTCGTTGGTGCCGGTTACTTGGGGTGGCTCGGCCATGGCGCTGCGTCGCTGTGGGCTGATCGGCGAGACTATCCGCGTCCGAGTGGTTGACTGCCCGGTCCGGTCCGCTGACCGGTGGGGTGGTCGTTCGTCGTCTTCTGTTCCGGCTTCGTTGGTGGAGGTGCTGGGCGCCACCGGGTTATTTTTGACACTCCCGGAAGTGTGTTTGGTTGAGCGCGTCCTCGGCGATCTAGCAGGTCCCGTAGGCGTCCGGTGCGGCCGCATGCTCAGTCGGCAGTTGCTGGGTCCTGGTGCTCGCTGCAGCCAAAGATTAAATCACTTTGCCCCACGTTGGGCGCCAAAAATTGTTACGCGGCCACTCCGCGTACGGGACCCTCGAGGATGATTCGGGATGGGGGGAAGGAGGGGGCGTTTCCGCGCACAATCCTCCGGCAGGTAGGGACGGAGACGAGCGTTTCCGCACACGATTCTCCGGGGTGCGGAAGGATGGAGGGGGCGTTTCCGCACACAGTCCTCCGGGTGGTGAAGGAAGGAGGGGGCGTTTCCGCGCGCAATCCTCCGGGCAGTTAGGGACGGAGACGAGCGTTTCCGCACACGATTCTCCGGGATGGGGAAGAGTGGAGGGGGCGTTTCCGCGCACAATCCTCCGGAGCGGTAGGGACGGAGACGAGCGTTTCCGCACACGATTCTCCGGGATGGGGAAGAGTGGAGGGGGCGTTTCCGCGCACAATCCTCCGGAGCGGTAGGGACGGAGACGAGCGTTTCCGCACACGATTCTCCGGGATGGGGAAGAGTGGAGGGGGCGTTTCCGCGCACAATCCTCCGGAGCGGTAGGGACGGAGACGAGCGTTTCCGCACACGATTCTCCGGGATGGGGAAGAGTGGAGGGGGCGTTTCCGCGCACAATCCTCCGGAGCGGTTAGGGACGGAGACGAGCGTTTCCGCACACGATTCTCCGGGATGGGGAAGAGTGGAGGGGGCGTTTCCGCGCACAATCCTCCGGAGCGGTAGGGACGGAGACGAGCGTTTCCGCACACGATTCTCCGGGATACGGAAGGGGGAAGAGTGGAGGGGGCGTTTCCGCGCACAATCCTCCGGAGCGGTAGGGACGGAGACGAGCGTTTCCGCACACGATTCTCCGGGATGGGGAAGAGTGGAGGGGGCGTTTCCGCGCACAATCCTCCGTAGTAGCTGAGGAGGGGAAGTTCGGCGAGGGAGTCCAGGGTCCCAGACGTGTACCTCGACCGAAGGTGGTGGTGAGCGGAATAGGTTGTTCTGGGAGCTGCTGCTCCAGAATACTAGACCGGTGTCGTTCGACTGAGTCTTCATTCCCGACTGACTTTTGGGTCCCAGCGCGGCCCCTTTTATACCCGCCAGGACCGGGATGCTGGTGGGGGGGACTCTGCTCCTTGGCCTATAGTTTCCGGATAGGGTCGCGTCCCTCCTATCCCGGGGTTTATGGATCTCGTCAGCCGAGCCAAGAGTAGTGCTCCTTGCTCGGCTGTACCCCTGATCCGACCGGTACTCGCGGCGCGGATGGTAGGCTAGGAGCAGGTAGTCCGAACAAGGGTCTGGGGGCACAGCAGGGGTGCTGTGCGTACAACAACGTGAAGGGAAGGAGGGGAAGTACAGGAGACACGGTGAGAGTAGAAACGAGGATGAGATGAGGGAACATGGCGAACGGGGTCACATATTGACTAAGCCAGGACGAGCAGGGATGTAGATTGTGTAAGGGAAAGAAGAAAACGCCGGAGCATCACACATGTGAATTACGTGGTATCGCCGCTCACAGGTTCTTGTTCCTCTAATGAGCAATATTGTGGATGGTAATCATCAGAGAAACATCCAAAACACAGAACGGCGAAACATCATGCGCATTTTATGTACGCTACTTTTATGCAGGCACAGAATTTTTCAAAAGTGATTCTCGGAAGTAGAGTTAATCGAATTTCTAAAACATTGTTTGGTCCCAAATCAACTTTGACGTGAACCACGCATATTTCATCATCGACGAATAGGTGGGCGCGCAAGGTTAATGCAACATCAGTAAATGGATTCCGATTAAATCTTCTCTCAATACGATTTTTCGACTGGTTCTCAATAGTTTCGGCGCACTTTGCACTTTTGACTGAAACTTCACACTCGACGGTGAAAATAAACATCGCACGGCTTTCATATTATAGTATACTTTAATGGAATCATCTTCACCGTACAGGTGAATGGCTTTCCTTCATCTACGAAAAGTTCGTCGTAAGGCATTTGATCGGTCTGCCTTCCCCACAAATCAATAATGAAGAGGAATTTTTTGTACCATGTATGCAAGATCGAAAGATTTTTTGAACTCTTCGTATAATTGTTTGGTAGATTTTCCTGATTTCGTGCAGGTTACATCGTTTTCGAATTGTTTCATCAGCTCAATGCATTTTTTCACTATACAGCCGAATTTTCCGGAAGGTTTTTGAATGCACAGAAAACACGAAGGAAAACACTTTTTCTGAAGCATTTACTACATACTATGTCGTATAGTCTTATCTAAGCTTGTTTAATTTTTTCTTTTGCAATGAGAACGATTTTGGTCCTTTCTTCCTCAAAACACCTGTTGTAGGTTGAGTGATATTGACAACCGGTCTGATTAGTGGTAATGACAAAGTCAGGGTCAAATTCTTTGATGAATATCTTTATTTCCTATACCTGGAATTTTATCACAGCTGATATTACCTGGTCCATCGACGCAAACTCTTTCGAGTTGATGAATTTTGTTATCTTTTGCAGTCTTATTTCATGTCGTTCATTTAATCGTTTCACTCGAGTCTTACTGGCGAAAATTTGAAGAGCGTTCGATATGAAAGGAAGAGCAGCGTTCATGGACCACTTTGGCAAATTCTGGTCGTCACCTGAACATCAGACGCTACAATGAAGGGGCCAGATGTAATGGGGGGCTTACCGCTCAAAACCACGCGGAACGAGTGGAATGAGACGTCTCGGATTACCAAATTAACAATGCGAAGGGAATGATTTTGAGAAAATATCTTCGTGTATCTGAGTAAAAATAGAAACTTTTATGTATTTATAGTTTTTCATTTGAGAAATTCAGTTCCAGAGATCGAGATCCAGAACTTGATAATCTTTGAACGCTTTTCTGATACTTTTCAAAATATTTATCGATTCGACTGCGTTATATTTCATCGAATCTTCCTGAAGTTTTTTTCACAAGAGAAATGTAGTCCAGCGCCAATGATTGATTCATGAAAAGCTCAATTTTTGATGATTGCAATTAATCATTCAATTGCAAATCAGCAGCGCCTGACTTACTGGTCTACATAATTTTAAAGACAAAAAAAGTCGAGCAAACTTCCAAATACGACTTAGTCAATGAGACATTTGGTCCTTAACATTCGGGGAAGCTTCTCTCAGAGTTTCGAATCAATTCATCGAAAAATAACTAGACGGGAGCGTTCCCAATCAAGAGACGATAGTATAATACACGTTGAGAAAAAGTATGGACCATAAGTTCCAACGACATTCATAAAGCACGGATAATACTCTTCAGAATGTCCACCACATAAACGTTATTTTTCAGGTTTATTCACCCATTTCAATACGTTCTTCCGAAGGGTTTCTTAACATTCATCAGAGTTCATGAAACGATAACCGTAGTAGAAAGTAAACGGTAGAAGGCTCCAAGTTTTTACAACTGCTACATAAACGATTAATCGACGTTTTTTCGTCATGGACGTATACGAATAATGATATTTGTATCCATTCGTCATCAAGTCGCTGATTCTTAAACGTGTAATAAACTGATGGAGTTGCCAAAACATTGTCTAACTGTCTCCCGATGCCGTATATAACCCACCAGTTATAAAACATACATTTCTCAACGTTCATAATCTCTACTTATACCTTGAGCAACCTTTTTGGGTTGTTTCCACAGTTGCGCGCGCGAGAGAATCGTCGCGTCCAGTGAAGAACAAACTCTTCACCGCACACCGTGTGTCGAAACTCCTTTTTCTCTTCATTAGCCTGATATCTCAAGTCAGGTCAAGCGAAATTGAATGAGAATCAAACTAAGTGAAGTTTAAGTGATACAGAATAAGGTAAAGATGTCGACCAGATCCAAATATATTTTCAAAAACCGAAAAATTCATGGAAAAGTTGATTGGATTGAGATCTACGAATAACAAGGTTTTCGGATGAAAAAATTATCACCGACCATGAGGATGTGAGTGTTTTTAGAGAAAAGCAACGAACAGCCCCAGTTTTCTTCGAACTTCTCGGTTTTAAAAAAAATATTTGTATCTAGTCGAAATTTCTACCTCATTCTGCATCGCTTGAACTTTACTCAGTTCGATTGTCATTCCATTTTGTTCAACCTAACTTGAGATAGCATGTTCTTGAACAGAAAAAGAAGTTTCAAAACACGGTGTTCCGTGAGACGCTCGTTCTTCGCTCGGCGCGGCGATACTCGCGCACGCGCAACTGCAGGAACAACGCTCCCGTCGAGTCATTTTCTGATGACTCGATCTGAAACTTTGAAAAAAGCTTCTTCGAATGTTGAGGATCAAATGTCCTGCTGATAGTTAGTCGTGGCCGAAAGTTTGCTCGACTTTTTCCATCTTTGAACTTATGTTGACCAGTAAGTCGTGCGTCACTAATTTGCAATTGAATAAATAATTGCTATTAGAGAAAATTGAGCTCTTCATGCATCCATCATTAGCGCTGGATTATATTCCTCTTATTGAACAAATTTCAAGAAGATTCAATGAAATATAATGCAGTTAGAGCGATCTATGTCCTAAAAAAGTATCAACAATGCGTTCAATGATTATCAAGTTTGTGATTTTCATTTCCGGAACTAATCGTTTGATTGGAAAACTATGAATACCGAAAAAATTCCATTTTCACTCACGTACACGATGGTATTTTTCCGAAATCATTTCCTTCGCATTGTTAATTTGGTAATCCGGGACGTCCCATTTCAGTAGTTCAGCGTAGTTTCGAGCGCTGAGCCTTCAATTGCATCCGGCCCCCGAATTAATCAATTAATGCACATATAACTATTGATTGTTAGAAACATATCACCAGTGTAATAGATTGTCTAACTTGCTCCAAATTCTGTCTAACTCCTATAAATTGTTCATGTGTGTTGCAATTAATAGTTTTCCACTTGTAGAGATGGGTACCTTCTCTTATCACGTCTAGTTTCTAGTTGTTCAGAGTTCGTTTGCGCGTCAATCGAGAGCATCCGTGTGCTTGTAAAGTCCTCAAGCTTCATTTCGGATGTGCTTCTGCGATGGTTACGGCTCTTTCTTCATAGCATAATGGGATGTCATTCGATGGTGCTGGAGCAAACTTTTCTGCGACAAAATTGCCATTCTCTCCTTCTACACCTGTGCACTATAGACAAAAGTCAATGATTTCATATTTTTGACAATGTTGACGAGAGTAACAATACAATAAACGTACTCGTGAAAGAACATCCCAACGCAGTATATTGTTGCAGTTGGGCGATTTCGTCGACACTTATAAGATCTTTGACCCAAATCAACATTTCTCTATGCCAGCATATTAATAATCTCACTGGGGACCACCGCTCTTATTGCAAAAGAATTTTCTGTAAATTCGTTTGGGAGCTGATTCGCGAGCAGATCAAGAGACTCGGTAGAGTCTCGCGCCTAGTTATATAAAAAAAAAAAATTTCGCACTCGCCGCGCGAGACTCTGACATAGTCTCTATACCCGAACGGCAACTGAGTGACCGTTAAGGAAATTTATGATCGTTAATTTCTTCCGTCTCGCTATAAATACGGAATTGTAATATTTATTGCAGGATGTGGTAAAGGAGAGCTTTAATTTAAGCCCTATTGCGATCAAATCGGTGGACGTAGAGCTGAGATATTATTATTCGAAGGTTTCGATGCAAGTAATTTATACGTGTCTTCGACGAGATTGCATTTTCGTCGTCTCCGTCAGTCAGTGACGTCACTCACTGTGACACGAAACATATGGGTATAAAGAGTATAGTGGCTTTCGCTAGGTAGAGAGAAGAGACCTACCAAATATGGACGTAGCCAGATGGCGCTTTGGTTAGCTCTTTATTTTCACAAACTACAGTACGGTATCATACCAATCATCTGGGGTATGATTTATTATGTCAATGTATTTTTGGTCGTAATTGTGCGTATAATTCAGAACAAGATCGTTTGAGGTACGGTAAGATATTTTTTTTTATGAGATAACTGCAAGTATTTGGCAACACAGGGTTGAATTGAATGATTACTACAGTCTTTAGTTTTACCGTAAGTATTCGTTATGCGGGTCAGTTGGATCGGTCCGATCCCGAATTTGGCGTTTACGGCACTGCCGTTCCGCCGTTCTTTGTTCACGCTGGTTATCTTCTGCTTTGACAGGTAGGCAAAGCGCGCGGAGTACGATTTTATGGTTAGCTTGCGGTTAGGATTTTCTGTATGAAAAAATTGTTCCGATAATCTGTCCATTATTATTCGGCAGATAAATAATATTTTGGAAACGATTCAATGCAAATCAGAAGCAACTAAAGTAGCTAAGTCACGAGAATATCTATTAGCGAATCCTGTAAAAGAGTGTAGAGAAGGAGAAGTTGTACCTGGCGATAGAGACAATTACAGTCATTAAAATAACAGAGAGTGCATAACATTCAGATTGCAAATTAATGTATTTAGCCACAAACGGAAACAACTTTCAAGATTATTTACGCACGTATAATAAATTTATTACTATTACATTTCAATGGAAATTATCAATAATCAGTGTAACTGATAACTGATAAACAAATAAAAAATTGTACTTACGTAATTAATCAAATTCTACAAAAAGTAGTGATATCCCCATAAAAAGCACCTCTGGTGCAAAAACCTTTCGCCTAGTCACATAAATGTGATAGTTATCCACGAACAATACATTCTTATGCCAAGAAAACATTATACACTTATTATTTTATACAAAAATTCCTTCCTCGTAAAAAAAAAAGATTCGGAATCAGATGCTATTGCCTAGTACCGATATCACGTTGTCTTTTTTCGAATTGACAATTGGGCTTTTCATAACACGGTATTGACAGCCTTCCTGTCCTGCCACGTAGTACCATAGATATAACGATAGAGGACTGACGCCTCCATCGGTTCACCCAAATAACATTTTGAAAAAATAATTAAAAAAAAATAAAATTTGGTGGTAGTGGTACTAGGCGGGCCAATATTTTGTATCACTATATTAGGATTATTGACATGGTACAACCGCCGTAACATTGTACTAGAAAAGGCCCGCCTAGTACCACTACCACCAAATTTTTTTATTCTTTTTTAATTATTTTTTTAAAATGTTATTTGGGCGAACCAATGGAGGCGTCAGTCCTCTATCGTTATATCTGTGGTACTACGTGGCAGGACAGGAAGGCTGCCAATACCGTGTTATGAAAAGCCCAATTGTCAATTCGAAAAAAGACAACGTGATATCGGTACTAGGCAATAGCATCTGATTTCGAATCTTTTTTTTTTACGAGGAAGGAATTTTTGTATAAAATAATAAGTGTATAATGTTTCCTTGGCATAAGAATGTATTGTTTGTGGGTGACTATCACATTTATATAACTAGGCGAAAGGTTTTTGCACCAGAGGTGCTTTTTATGGGGATTTGAATTGCCGCGGATACGTTCGGCTCACTTGATTGCGTCGTGAGGTCACCATTCAACTTCTCATCAATCTCCAGTTCTTTCAGCGTACTTTATTGCAATGCACCTCCTTGTGATAAACCTTCTTTACACGGGACAATTATTTCTTCCATTGCCGAGCAGTTTTTTGCACATTTTACGAAAAACACGCTACGAATAATGCCGAACAGTGGTGTCTGATTGAAGCGAAAGTGATCAAAATTCAGGCTTCACTTGAAATCGAGGTGACAAGGAATCTTCTCGGGAAGAAAATGTTCTTGCGGGAATTGGCTTTCAGAATCCGTTTCCCTAGCAACGATACCGATTGATGTATATATGTGAATCCGCAGTCGAAACTGCCCATTTTTCAGAAATTGGAGGCCGCTGAGTAAACCGCGAGTTTTGAATTCGGAATCAATTCTAGTCGACTAGCATCACCGAAATAAATTATTTAAAAAAATCAAATCCAATTCCAGCCCCCAAAACACTTCTAAATAAAAGGTGAACATTCCAATAATTTATTTGTGGATGCCCTCGAACAATCGCGTATGACATTTCAGAATTCGATTTTTCAATTCCGAAGAAATGAGCGATTCACCCTTTTCCATGCCAAAAGCAGCCCTAAAATGGAGTTTGAATGTGCGAATAATGTATTCCATGAATAATGACGCAAATTGCAATGTCGAGTTTCTATAGATACCATACTCCATGAAATATTCCATAAACGTGAAGCATGTACAGGGTGTTCCATTCCAATCGCCCCAGACGAATATTTTGAAACCTGAAAGAAGCACAGGACAAAGTTGAACTCAAAATTGAAGGCTCTCGAAGCGGGAAGATGTTGATATGTGTTGACTTCCGGATCTTGCCATTTTTGAGATTTCGCTGAGAACTCCGTACTTTAGATAGGGAACGAATGTTTTGCCGTAGAGCAACCAATGGCGAGATCAAAGAATAATTACAAGACAAACAGCGAAAAAAATGTTCACAATATTTTCGACGTGGATACCTAATGCAGCCCCAGTTGAATTTCTCATAGCAGCAGTTTATTCAGTGAAACTTCAAGAACGATCACTACGTTAGTCTTGTATTTTAGTATTCTGTGCTGCTTGCGTTTGCATAATGAGGAAGTTGAGTGCTTTGGACCTACCAAGACCTGTTCCGATTCAATTATTAGAAAATGAGGAATAGTATAAGAGAAAAAACAGAATATCCAATAATTTTCTTCCAATTTTGAAAAAAAAAATCTCCGGCTGTTTGTCTTTGAATTATTTTTTGATCTCACATTCACCTACTCAACACAGAAACTATCGTTTCTCATCCAAAATCCGAAGTTCCTAGTAAGATGATGGAAATGGCAGAATCGGGAAGTGAATTCATATCATCATTTTCTCTTTTTCTTGAAATCCTCTGAATTTTATATTAAACTTTTTTTTGTATCTTATTTGGTTTTTGAGATATTCGTCTCGGGCGATTAAAATGGAACACCCGGTTCATTTGCAACAGATGATTATACCTTGTTTGGTTTTCCGCTTTCAGTTACAAAAATCAGCTCTCGAATCGCTTGTAACTCCACTATCGTTGTCAGAGTCAAAGCAGTCCAGATTATTGTAATCCATTCTTCTGGTACCACGACTTGGGCTTGTTTCTCGAACATGACTGTCGATCATTTCGATGATTGGTTCTTCACGGAGAATCCCAAGCGCGCGTCTCGCGACACCCGGGGATCTCGCCGAACGTTCGAGGAATCAGATTAGGCTTTTCTTTTGGACCGTGCGACTGTGATGACATATCACTTTTCGTACTTGGCCGAAATAACACTGATTCTGTGTGAAAAAAAGTCGTTATTATAAATATTTTGTGGTAAATTTGGCGGCAATTATGTTACTCTGTAAAGTTGCCCTATTACTGTCTATCTATCACTATGAAAAATCCAGGCGTAATCCCACTTTTTTTTTCTTGTTGTTGTTAGGTAACGAACACCTTGCACGCACGTTTCATTTTTCGTCACGATCATCTCGTTTGTGAGGCACTGAAATCCAGTCCACAGGTCCCTGTCCTGCAGCGCCAACGAGAGAACCTGATTACCAAGACACTGCGTACCCACATGACCACCGGGATCGTTTCTGTTGACGACATCATCAATGAGTTCGCGGCCTTGTTGGCAACAGGGAGAAAGCGGCGGACTGTCAAGTGCAGCGGTGCTTATCTGCTACTCCTGCAGGCTACTCGAATGCATCATTGACATAAATTTATCTATATTCACCCGTTGTAACGCGCGTTCTAGGTTTTTGATGAATTTATCAATTAGAGGCGATTTAATGACCGACGCTACCGCGCTAACACTTGACTAAACAAAGTAACCGCTCTCCTCGATCCTTCGGTCTCTCCGTCTCTCTCTCCCTCCAGCTCGTCACCGTTCCCCTGGTACCACTTCTTTGTTCTCTGTTCATCTACCACCGTAGGTTCTCCCACGTTTCTCCTCGCGCTCCTGTCTCCTTCTTTCCTCAGGATTGCCTCGAGCCATCATTGGCTCCAAGAACATTTCGTCGAACCTGGCACATCTTTCGAACGCCAGGTAATCCGCGTTATCCAGCCCTTCGCCGTATCGCGCTGCCCGTCCATTGATCAATAAGCATTATTCCTCTCGTCCCAATTGCTTTTTATTATACCAGAACCTGACTCTCCCGACGTCGGGGACCTGCCTACTACCATGTGACCTGCCGCCTGATTTCTTCTTTAAAAACGACGAACCCGAGACTTTTGCTTTCCGTGCATCTTTGTATTTATTCACCCGCGATTTCGACTAAGCCGGCCTCCACGTAAAACTCGCGCACCAACGTGTCGATTAAACATTTTTTTCGCAATTTCGAAACGCCGAGGAGCCTCGAATTTAAGGATAATTACGGCCGCGCGGTAGAACCAATCGATTATTTTCACTAGTGTTGAAGATGATGCGAAAAGCATTCTTTTCCAACGGTACAAGGAGCTCTGGAGTTGTCGAGGAAATGAATTATTCAAAAGGAACGATAATGAGCACATTTTCCCCCTTTCATAATACCTCTCCACCTCGATTTAGAGTGAGGCCTGAATCTCGATCACTTTCGCTCCAGTCGGACAAACTGTGAGCCGAAACGTCGTCGTAGGTCATGGCCGCAGGTCGTCTACACGGCTTCCCAGAATTCCGTTGAGGTTTGCCGTGGGGAGACGGTCAAACAAAAGGAGGATCGCCAACAAATAAAAATAGGCAACGAATGTCGCCCAAATGTTTCAAGTCTCAAAATGTAATTTTGTTAAAAAAATATAAGTTGAAAATGTAATTATATTGTGAATAAGAAAGAGGGGTCGCGAACGAATAAAAACAGACAAGGAACGTGACCCAAATATTCATGTCTCAACTTACGAATGAAATCATAACTCGTAATGGTATACTATTATTCTATTCTTTTTCATATTTTGTTCCAACATGAATGGCCAGTATCTATTGCAGAGACTTGATTAATGAATGTTTTTCGTCTGAAATTGTTATCATTAAAGAGGAGAAAAGTGGGAAACATGAAAGAAGAAGTGCCGAGAACTGAACCCGCTACGCTCGCTCGCTAGACAATTAAGGGACGTTACGGGAGGATAGTATGCACAAAGAAGTGGCAAACATTTTTTTTCGGAAATCAAGGCAAAACCCACAAAAAATTATGCAAAAGGTTTAAAATAGAATATAGAAATTGTAAAATGTATGATGACTTTGACCACATTTGTGACAACATAGTTCCCATAGGGTAACACAAGCTGAAAGTTCGAGCTTCCAGAACTGGTAAGTTTTGCAATATTCGCAACAATCACTGGTATTCCATCGTGGTTTTGGTTGAGATCCAACTGTCTTCCCTTCTCTAGGCACATATCACGCCTTGCACCCGAATGTATAGGGTGACATGGAATCATTGGTCACCACTTGATCAGATGATTCTTCAGCTCGAGATCAGTGGAGATCTTTCAAAACTTGTACAGGGAAAATGGACCTAGACCCTCAAATTCCGGGTCAAATTTTCTGATTCTCTTGGAAAATCCATCCGACGAGAGGGGGAAAAATCTCTCAGGGACCATAGCTCAAAGATAAGATCTTCGAAGTGAGAATACAGCTCAAAGACGGGATGGATTGAAAATTATCTTTTCCCGAATATTATTCTGACGCACTCAGAATGGATCATAAAATCATATGAAAAAAAGTCCAATACAAATATACTCGGAGTCCCTCACCACTGTCACGCCAGCAAAATCCGACTCGCTCATCCTCCCTCATTGCCCCTACTCAGCAAAGCGGCGCCGTTGACCGAGCAACACAATAAGCATTCGCCACTCTCGCGTGATCTCATGCGCAGATGCTCGGCGTCAGTCTGTTGTCTTGTTCGACGGAAAACCGATCAAAAACGCTTGCCCCACGACCAACGTCATGCAGAATATACACCACAGCCCAAACGTTTCACTTCGCAGGAGGCTACTCGCTCATTAAAGACTTCGATTCAAATCTCCGAAACTGTTACCAAATTCTGAGGCATCCGCCGACGGCCTTGACGTTTTGGCACTGAAGGTTGAGAAAGTGTTGACGTATCGAATTTTCTCATTTCATTCGATTTGAAAACACGTGACTAGAAAATAGAGGAGCAAGGTCATCTGCGACAAGGTCAAAACCAACGTCTGATGCTACGAGCAATAGACGACGGTTTGGGAACTATGCCCGCGACATCTACGTTGGAATAGCACAAGACCGTGCTGGTAATCGACTCCGTCCGAGTGAAGAAACAAACAGACGTGATTTTCAACGTCTAGATCAACGTTTTGCGGATCAGAAACGGTTTGAATCTCAACGTGATGTCCATCGCCGAGCTGGCCGTTCTCGTATGTAAAAAAGAGTTCGAGAACGCGTCATCGCGCTTGCACAGCTTTTCCGTTCCGGGCAACGCGTAGGATAGTTGCCCGTGTGAGATCATCGGATACGACGGACACGCGTATGATACGTGAAGAAGGATTGAGATTTTATCGTGGTCAATACGTGCAGGCCTTGCATCCTGGAGATCACTAAGTACGAGTGATTTTTTGCTAATAGATATCGCAAACACTGAATAGGAACCCTAGACTCGATACGCGGATGCTCCTCATACAAATTGTGCTGGCGTGGCGGTCCAGAGTCCCCGGTTGGACGAGGCAAAATCGGCCGCTCACCGATCCGAACCAGGCGAACGTTCGTGACGGGACCCTTGGGGATAGTTCGAGATAGAGGGGGCATTTCCGTACACAGTCTTCCGGAAAATAAGAGAATGGAGGGATGGAGACGAGCGTTTCCGCACACAATTCTCCAGGATAAGGGAGAGTAAAGAGGCGTTTTCACCCAAAGTCTTTCGGATGTTGGGGGATAAAGATATAAAGACGAACGTTTCTGCACACAATTCTCCAGGGTGAGGAAGAGTGGAAGAGGCGTTCCCACACACAGTCGTCCGGATGGTGAGGGATGGAGGGGGCGTTTCCGCGCAAGATCTTCCGCATGGTGAGAAATGGAGGAAGTGTTTTTGCGCACAATTTTCTGGAGCGTTCAGGGATGCAGACGTGAATTTTCTACACGATTCTTCGGGATGAGAGTGAAGAGGGCATTCCGCACATAGTTCTCTGAAAGGCGAATGATGAAGAGGGCATTCCCGCGTACAATTGTCCGGAGCGGTTGGGAACGAAGACAAGTGTTTCCGAACACAATTCTGCGGGATGAAGGAAAGTGGAATGGGCATTTCAGCGCACAGTCTTCCAGATGGTGGGGGACGAAGAGGGCGTTACCGCGCACGATTTTCCGGAATAAAAAAAGTGGTGGGGGCGTTTCTGTACACAGTCCGCCGTAGTAGCTGGGGTTGAGAAGTTTGGTGAGGGAATCCAGGGTCACAGACGTGTATCTTGATCGAAGGTGGTGGTGAGTCGGATGTCGTTCTGGGAGTGATAGAATAACAAGACGGATATCGTCCGAATAATTCTCCAATCTCGACTGCTTTCCTGGGTCCTGCGTGGCGCGCTTGTGCCCGCCAGGCCCAGGGTGCCGGTGGGAGAGACTGCTATTCGGCTTATCGGTCCCGGATGGGGTCACGCTTCTCTTATACGGGGCTTACGCATTGCGTTAGCCGAGCGAAAATCAGTTCTTCTCGCTCGACTGTACTCCTGGTCGGAGTAGTGCTCGCGGCACGGGTGATGTGCTGGGAGCAGGTTGCTCGAACAAGGGTCTGAAGGCACAGCAAGGGAGTGCGTACAATAATTCGCCCCTCTGCGCGAGACCCTTGGTTGGGTATCCCTGATCCCTTCGGGGGTATAGTTTGGGTTGCGTCTGGACTCAAGGTTACACAATTCACAGCTTATTATGAGACTACAGTATTTTCTCACCGGCTCATTTTCAAGACTTATACTCGGCCGTTCTTTTGCACTTTCTCGCCCCTTCACGCATGGTTCTTATCTTGAGTCCTCACCGGGGTATGTACGGCACATCCGCACTGTTTCATCTCTGAGGGTTACGCTACTGCGTAACTAGTCATACCCCGGACAGAAGATTGATCGGTCTCACATACTATGTTCATCTTTTGGGTTTCTCCTCACTTCTTGGAATACTCTGATACCTATGCTTCCGCATACACGTTTTTCTATTCATTGCTCTGAAATTCCGCTAATTTGTTGTTTATCCACCCATACTATTGAATCTATGTACAATATCCTCACATCTTTATCCCCGCACACTCGCAGCCACTCGTTTACACACACTTTCACACACTCACAGCTTTAAAAGTCTTGTGAATCTTCCACTCATTGCTCTATACTCATTCTACACTTACGACTCCACTGAACCATATTTGCACCACACTTTCTCGTCAGCTGCTGGATCCCCTAGACCTAACCGCGCTGCTGCGTGGTCCACGAAGTCCTGGACGGTGTATACGGCCGAGTCAAAATGATTCTGCACGTGCCAGCGGCGTCGAAGGTAAGGTCCTTTGACGTCGGCAGGATGGCTGATATGTCGATCTTTGGCAGCAAAGATCAATAGCGGGGTCCTCCCCGCCGAAGGGTCTTTAAATCTTTCTGCTGAGTGATTGGCGGGTTGGTCACTGGCGCACCCCGTCGGATGTGAGCGGGGGAGGATTCGCCATCTCTGGTACGGGTCTTTGTCCTTCCTTCTCAGGTGATACCAGCCGCTGTAACGGAAGCTACTGCGCGTGCAAATCGCGAGCTGTTCGTTGACAGAACTGTGCTTCGGCTGCGGTTACGGAACGTGATCCTGGGTGGGTTCGTTTTCTCATTGTGCTTTTGCAAACGCGTGTGGCTGACTGGGAATTTTCTTGCCTGCGACCGTTTTTATATGTTTGGCATCTATTGTTCTCCTTTGTATTTTTCGGAATACTGCTTTTCCCTACGATTTTCCTCCGCAGGATACCGGTGATCGTATCTACTCATATTACTAACACGATATTCCTATTCACAAAACCCTGGCGTGTTACCTCTGTCTTCCAAGTCGTGGCCGCAGCATGTAGGGGTGACGCCGCGGCTCCGTTTTGGTAAACTTTGAGCAAATCAGCCGTGAATCACCTCGTCGTTGGTCAGTTACCTCTTCGATTGCAAGGATGGGCCATATCTGCGAATCGTGTACTTTCGCGTGTTTTCTGTCCTCATCAATCTAGTACGTAGAAGGTCCGACGGATCTCATGACTCCATGCGGCCCTTCCGAGGGTATTCGCAGGCCAGCGTGAGAACCAGCTGCAGCATCCAAAAATAATGTGTTCTGGTGAAAACGCTCTGGTGGCTCGTAGGTAGGTGGCGGTGAGACTTCGGTGCAGTATCGCGCTTGATACTCTGCTTGATGTTGGCGAACGTTGTGGATCCATTCTTCGCGGTTACGGTGACTGCAAGAGCTTTTTCATTCACCGAGTCGGAAAATATTGGTGCCTTGCAGCATCTCACTGAGTGCCATTAGCGTAGCCACGTTTTGCCTATGCCAGCAATCAAAGGCCATCTTACTCAGGTGGCGATCCCAGGTAGCCTGGTTTTCGCTTACCCGCACTCTAAACCACTTTTTCATTTTCTGGTCTCGTTGTTCGATAGGATGAGCCTGCGGGTGATAAGGGATAGTGGTCCAACTTGCATCGCTGACAAGTTGCTTTTCACGTTTGACTTCGAAACTGTGGTCCGTTTTCTGATAGTATAGCCCGTGGGTACCTCTAATGGTAGAAAACCTCGTTCTACAACGTCCGTGTCACACGCTGTAACGTGGCGGATAGTAGAGCGGAAACTCCGACCCACCGAAAAAATATATCGGCGACCACCACGGCATACTGCTTACCCCGGGTATTCTGAGGGTACGAACCCATGAGGTCGACGACCACGAGATGCCATGGGGTGGTCAAACAGTAAGGTCGTAGATAGTTATGTTCAACGGTGTAAGATGTGCCAGCGCACGGAGCGCCGACGTTCACCGGGAAGCATCGCCGAACGTCATTCTACAAACCGGGCCAATGAAAATGTCTTCGGTCATCAAGAAGCGTTTGCTGCATGCCGGGATATCCGGCGAGCGGCGAGTCGGGGTACTTGGGTAGCACCCGATGCCGGGCCGCCGCTAATACTTGTAGACGTCGGTATTTCCCATCCATGGGAAATGGTGTACCAGTCTCCTTCGCGAGATCTGGTATGATGGCGGCTCTGTGGGATCCCGCTGGGCGACGTTCCTGCATTGTTGGATCAATCTGCGGCTTGCTACTGATCTTGTCAAACCGTATGCCACAAGATAGGCCTCCACACGGTTCACCTATTTTTTGGAGTCTTTGTGTGACAAACCCGGAAATTTGGGCGTTATGTGTTTGCACGTAACGGAGGTTGGGAGCCTGTTTGCTTGGGGTGAGTGGACGTGGCGAGGTGATTGCTTCGGTCTGCTGCCCGGTCGAGTAGTCGTTTGTCGTTTCCCGTTCCGGCTTTGTTGGTGAGGGTGCTGGGCATCAGTGGGTCATTTTTGAGACTTTCAAAACTGTTTACCACTGAGCGCGTTCTTGGTGATCTAGCAAGTCCGGTAGACATCCAGTTTGGCCGCATGAACAGTCGGCGTTTGCTGGGTTTTGGTGCTCACTGCAGCCGAAGATGGAAAACCCCAGCACCACGATGAGCGCCAAAAATTGTTGTGCTATTCCGCATACGAGATCTGCTGCGTGTGATCAGTCCGGAGTTTGTGGTCGAACCACGTCGAATCAGTCGTCAATCGGTTCGTAACGGGTCAGCATTCGCACCGGGACCCTCAGGGATAGTTCGGGATGAAGGGGGCGTTACCTTGCACAGTCCACCAGATGATGAGGGGAAAGAGGCATGGAGATGAGCGTTTCCGCACACGATTGTCCGAGATCGAGGTGAGTAGAGAGTGCGTCTTGCGCACAGTCCTCTGGACGGTGAGGGATGGAGGGGACGTTCCTGCGCACAGTTCTCCGTAGCAGCTGGGGTTCAGAGATTCGATCAGGAAGTTCATGGTCCCAGACGTGTACTTTGACCGATGGCGGTGTTGTGTGGGACGTCGTTCCGGGGGCGAATGCTCGAGAATAAAAAGAATGAGTCTTCAATCCCGACTGCTTTTCTAAGTCCAGCGCAGCCATTTCATGTCTGACAGGACCAAGATGTCAGCTCTGCTGTCGACTCTGCTCCATGGCCCATAGGTTCCGGATAGAGTCGCGTCTCTCCTATCCGGGGCTTATGCATTGCCTTGGCCGACCAAGGCTGGTGCTTCCTGCTGGGCTGTCCACTTGGTCGGAGCGGTGCTCATGGCGTGTGTAGTGGGTTGGAAGCAGGTAGCGCGAACAAGGCTCTGCGGGAACATCAGGGGTGCTGTACGTACAACAGACGCTTTGGAAACATTCCTTTCACATGTAAAGCAACCTGTTCCAGTATTGGGATCATCAATATGCACAACCTCCGTATCTGAGCAGAACAAAATTTACATGCTATGATACAGCGGGTGTGCCAGGGTCGTTTTTTGGTCGACGTGTGGACGGGAATAACCAAAAATAATGGGATTGTTTTTGTCCATTCTTCATTGCGGTTAAACACTGCGAGATATCTCAAGTTCCCTTTAGAATGCCTCATCATACACGATGAGGCACCACTGCACTAAGTTCTTGGTGTTTGGGCTATTCTCAGTGACATGTTTGCTACACGATGGATAGAATAATGCCCTGCGCCACACTCATAGTTCTCTTACTTTCTGGATCCGAATCCGTTTAATAGCTCCCTTTGAAGTGTTGTGATGGTGGTTGTTTACCGATCTGGTAGGGTAATGAGGACGGTAGATGATTGGCGACGCCGGATAGTCGCGAAAATAATGAGAAACCAAAATCTTTGTGCCCTTGTTAAGCTTGTCAAGGAAAGATTACGGGCGTGCTTCCACGATGGAGGACGACACGTTAAAGCTGGAGTCCAACCTCGCATAGTAAGGCCGATCAGAGCGACGGGTGTGACTTGTCATCCTCGTTAACACAACGAGGCAAACTGGGACTGAAGCACTACCCGGTTGAGTATGAGAAGCACACACGCGCACACACACACACACACAAACACACACACACACCCCTAATTAGCAGAAAAGGTTTGCAGCCAATAATACTGCGGGAGTGATGAACCATGGAGACCTGATCTTTGCACTCACGAACACAAACACACACACACGCGCGCGCGCGCGCGCGCGCTCCCCTAGAAGATGAGACCAGAGTGTGAAAAATTCATTTATCACCTGTAGCTCCACCTCGTCGCGGTCAGAGCCAAGCAACGGCTACTTTTCCTAATCAATTGCTATGAAGATTTACCGCTACGTGATGAGAGGCCGTCTTGAGATTATATTATTTTTTCCAAATCAATTTAAATATCATTTGGAAACATATAGTTTTCACAATTCTTCTCGTCCTTGAGCTGTTTTCTCACGTGGAAGCTTAGATCTTCAACTTATGGTCCCTCAGAGACTCTTTTTTCCTTGACGAATAGAATTTTCTGAAACAATTAGAACATTTGACCTTGAATTTCAGGGTCAAGGCCAATTTGCCTCCACAAGTTTTGAAAGATCTCCACCGATCATTTCTTCCCACCTTGTAGCAGTAAGACTCATTCGTTTGCACATTTGAAGATCGTAACGCAGAATGTAAGGCGGTTGTTCTTTGAAAGTTGCCATGTCCTACGAAATCTAGCTTTGATTTTAATTTCATGTATAAAATTCTGAATGGTCATCTACCTCCCAATGTCAGCAAGTCGGAACTTCTCTTTCCTTTTTTTCAAAGGGCCTCGCGTCTCCCTGATGAGTGAATAATTGCCAATTTCTCGCTAGCCGCTTCCTTCTGTGTATTTTAATTCCAGTCGGTATCTTGGACTATATTGTTCCTCATAAAGTCGCTTGTGACTTCGACTCTGATATTCCCGGGGCCCATTACCTTTCGACAATACCTTTTGAGCAAGCTTTTCAATAATATCACTTCAATGAACTTAATATCAACTGGCTTCCCCGATCTTGACAATTGCATTGAAATGTTCATCACTGTGTTCATGCATTTATTCATTTTCCTATGATGAGCCAGTTCCCTCAAGAAAAGTCTTTGAAACAGTATCAGCCTTCCATTCAGTCCTTTGTCTTTAAAAGCTCTTTCTTGTGTTTGCCAGGCTGACTTGCCTGCCGTGCATTCCATTACGTAAGCAAAACATCACATATCAACCATCAGGTCGAATCTGCACCCTCCCAGGCTGGGCGTGATGCGTCCACCACCGACGGGTCTAGCTTGCCCGGGATGCCCGATCTGGTCCAGCAAGTACCAGAAAGGCAGGTCCTCAACACGGTAGCGGCTCTTTTCTGCGTTATGAATTCCAACTGGGGCGTGAAACGGTACCGTGGGGTCAGGAAATAGCCGGCACGTCACGCTTGAAATTTCAGACAAATAAGATGGCCCCCCGGTGACAATGGTTCGAAGCTTGCATCGCGAGCTCCTGGCTGGACTTGGAACGAAGGATCCAGCGGCTGTTAGCTGCGGCGAGGGTATTTAACACTCTCGCGGTGGCTCGCGGCTGTGTGTGATTCTGGAGTTTCGAACCGGTTACGAAGTGTGAGATGTAAAACAACTCCAACCAACTCCAAAGCTTCTTCATCCCTTCGTACCTTGGTAACGTCGTTCGTCGCATCATTAGCTGGTCAACCTCTAATAGTATTTCATAAATCATCATGAGAAAAAACATCTTTTATTTAAGATTTCCGGTCCAAGAAAGGGCATAAAGTCATGAGCACGGTGAAAGTGGCCTCGAAGGATATTTGATCCCCATTCCGGGGTTTGGATGGTATAAATAGAATACGAAAATCCTGAAGACTTGGGATTTTCAACTCAACGAGTTTCCGAGAAAATCGAAACACACTGTGAAATGGACAAATATTTTTTCCTTGGGAATAAATGAATCGATTTTCATAAAGTTGTAGTATGTTGTATGCTCATACTAAAGTTATCTTGGGACGATATAACAATCTTGTAGGATTTTATTATTTTGCGGTGTAATGGTCTTCGAGGTTTTCTAACAAGACTTATTTTTAAAAGCAAATCGTTTATTTGGAATAAGTGCGTCGTCTACGTTCGAAGTTTTGAGTAGGAATGGAATGAGTGAGGTTTTTGGATGTTGGAAGAAGGATCGTAGGGGTAGTCGAAGGTATGCAGATAGTAGAGGGGCACCAATAGAAGAATGAGGAGTTGGACTTTAGGAAGTGGAAGATTTGGGTAAATGAGGGTTTCTAAGAATAGTTGTTGATAGGTTCACAAAAGGAAGAGGGTCCTAAATCTATTGAAAATGTTTACAGGGCCAAAAGTGAATTGAGGACTGGGTAGGACAGGAATTGGTTTATGAGGGGTCAGCAGATTAGAATTCCATCAGCGTGACTCATTTAGAATAACAAACTAGACTTAAGTATACATTAATGAGTAGGTTCATTACAGCGGAAAAAAATTATTCTTTCTTTAACGTGATCATTTTTTTAGATTGGTATGTGAGGATAAGCATATACACCAATCAGACTCACAGAATCGTACACGCACACTCAGGCTGGCATTCCACGGGCAGTGGGCACGATCGTACATACATATAGAAGATATTACCAGCAATCCTACTAGTTATTTCTAATAACATCTCGTAACTCATTCGTAAAATCTAGTGCGTTCTTAAGCCACTGTCGCTGCTCACCGCCCATGAAATACTAGCTCCAGTATCCGTGTATGAGTCTGTGAGTCTAATTGTGTATATGCTCATGCTCACATACCAATCTAAACAAATTCCATCCTGCGGGTGTATCACGAACTGCAAAGGTAGTGACGCCACATTTTTGAATAAGTGAAGATAGATAAACGATTAATTATGGCAAAATCCTCATGGTTTGTTTTTTCAATTTTGTGAGTGTGACAAACGAAGCTCGTCTGTCGTTCCGACAATCCGATTAGTATCAATGGATTCGATGGATCAAACGGGAACGACGGATCTGGTAGATTCGGGCTCCCACGGAGCGACAGGCGGATGCGCTAGCTCGCTGCACGCCGATATGGCGAAAGCAGGCAGGTACGTGCACGTCGGTGCGCGGCCGTACAGATCTAGGCCGGTGCGGGGAATCTTTTGCACACGCAGGAAATATTCACACACACCGTCGAGGCTACGATGATCATTTGCCTAACTATTGCAATCATCGGATCTGAATAATACTCTATAACTTCATTACTTCACAGTCTTCGTGAATAGGATCACGTCAATAACCTGCTGTAAGGTCGTCGGAAAAGGATCAGTTCTCAATAAGCCTTTTTCAGTTCTCACCAAACCTTCCGTCTCAAACCAAGACGGAACCGTTACTTCTCCAACGATTCAGAGAGTCAACACGTCACTTCCTACGTTTTCTTCGTAACCTCAAGGATCCACCGCTCGAAACGTAACAGTGATAATGAATATTTCACGTTCGAAATTTTTCTAGTATCCTTCCCAAATGGTTCACACGGTGGTGAAATCGTACCTCAAAAATATCCATCATATGTCTGAAATGAACCATATGTAAATAATAAACAAAAAAAATTAAAAAAGTTGATAGGCAAAAGTGCTTCTCATTTTTTTTTTTGGTATGGCGCACCACCTTGAATTGATCAGAAAATGGATGTGTTTATATGGAGGATCATGTATGTAGCTTCTGGAAGAAAAAAATAATCTTATAATCTCATCAGAAATGAAAAAAATATTTTCAAAAAAAATATTTTTCGTTCACTTGATTTCGGATTCCAACATGGCTGTTATTTCGTCCCGAAACAGCTCGAATACCACCCTAAAACATACTGAAATTGCATCAAACTCGATTCATCCGTACTCGAGTAAAATGTGTTTATCCATTTTTCGATATTTTGTGATTTTTTTGAAAACGCGTTGGGTTGAGTCTGAAATCTTCAGAATCTTAGTATTTCATCACCATCATTCTAACCCGGAGTGGCGATTGAATATTCTTCGGGAGCACTTTCACCATGCTTATCCCCCTATACCCTTCGCTCTCTTTCTCTCGGATTTTCAAACGTTGGGAGTGTGAACGTTCTACCATCAGTTATCTGATTGCTTTTCTACGAGACACAACCACACGGAGTTTCACCCGATAGTATCAGGAAATTCACAAAACGTCAACATGAAATTCCGGGCTCATAACGTGGAGTAAATTATGAAACAGAAAAGCAAATCTATGTTCACCAAATATCGTGGATATCTTATCGAAAGATTCACGGCCGAAACGGTCGGTTGCGCCAGCGTCGAGCACCAAATAAGAATGACAGGAGAACAAGACAGCGACGTTATAATCATCTCAGTTTTCCAATCATTATGGCGCATCAAACATACCCACAAACGAATTCAGCTTGGCGGGAATAAGTTCTAATTCAGGGTATATTTGCCTAGACTATGCGCTTATATTCGATTACTCCACAGAAAATCAAGCCTCATGGCACAGATAATCACATACTCATACGTGAACGGAAATATCTCCACACGTTACCTATTGCTGTGTAGAGAAACAATGCACACGTACAATACCATTATAATTTACAGTACCTGAAATACGATACTCACCACGCCCTCGCATAGAGACAAGACAGCCTTTGATTCGTCGATGCCTCTGATATGACCTCGATAATAACAAAGTGAATTTCGTAGTTTCTCAAATTTTATTCCGTTGCTGATATCAGCGGGGCAAGTACCAGCTGGACCTCGAGTTTCGATCACCAAGTCCGGGGAGATGAATTCATGATGTGGGATAAGTTCGACGTGGTGATTAATACCATCGAAGGGAAGAATCAAATGCACAGTTATATTCATCGAGTTTCGGTTTTTTGAGTCTCCCTCATTGATGTCTCGGACGATAGCACGTTTCTTGCGACTTTCAGATTCAGAATAACGGTAGAATTTTGGTACGGCAAAAGAAACAAAACTTCCATCCATCGCAACATATCTCGGTACTATGAGCTGGGGGTCACGAATGTTTCTTGTGTATTTGCCTAGAACATTCGAAATGTGCATTGAATCGAGAAATATATTCGAAAAACTCCTCTGAAAAGTTATCACTAACCCCTGATAATTTGGGCTGACCTGGATTGTAAGAGAGAGAATTGGAGAATAATAGATTTTTCTCTACCAAAAAAATGGCTAGTTCATGAGTGATATTATATATCTTGTGACCATTTCCCCTTATTCGTGTCAAGGAGGGGGGGAGGGGGGAGGGGGGGGGGCGCCGAGGACGGGCTGGACTGAAAACAAAGATGGGGGTTGGGGGGGGGGGGGGGGGTCGGACAAGGTGAAATGAAAAACGCGCAGGTAATAGAGGAGGAATTCAATGACGCAAAGTGAGACAAAAAAGCGACAAAGATTATGCATACGATAGACTCTACGACAGTTTAAGACACAATATAAGAGAACAGGGGCGCAATTGAATCTAATAAAATTAGAAGAGGAAGATCGGGGGGTTAGAGGAAAGGGATCAGATGAAGGGGGAGCGGATGACAGGGTGCAGGGTCGGGTTGGGCGCCAGCTACGTTACGGCGTAGCACCGGTATACTGTCAAATGTCGTCTGGACACGGGTTTAAAAGATCGGCAGGCAGAAAACTATTAGCTCACGTCTCTGCGCTATCGGCTTCGCAAATTAGCCTCAGCACTTCTGGGGCGGGAAATCGGGGGAGGTTATCGGAGAGGGTGGTGGATGAGAGAAGAGGGAGGGCGATTGCAGGGTGAAAATACAATGAACCTAGCTTAGAACTACGCGGTCGCCACTCGTCACGCCACGGGACACCAGAAAGCAATATGTCGGAAGGACTGGCGGGTAAAGTATAACGCTGAATGGATTCATATTTTGGGGGAAGGAACAAGGCAAATAAGGGTCGGGGGGGGGGGGGGGGGGGGGCTAGAGATAATAATAGGGAAACTCACTCAACAAGCTTCGGCTACTCCAAAGCATTCTCTGCATTCTCGCTCTCTCATAATTTAACGCAATATTACAACACTCTCGTGAATTGCGCAATTTCTCGCCTGCTCGCTAGAGCAGCTCGAAAGCCGACGATCCGCCGTGGCGTCGTCTCCTTCGGGTGGTCGTCACGGATTTCGGGGCTGCGATTGGTGGAGCGGAGGCGCTGTCATTGAGGCTGCGTGACGTTCTAGGTGTTTGGACGGGAGGGTCGGTGCGTTGGCATCGGAAACGGAGCGGCAGCGGGCGAGGTTTGGCCGGTGGTCGTCAGTTGGCGACTGCTGGGTGGTTACTGGCTTGTCAGCCGCAACGAACTTCGGGCATGCTCGTGCGGCGGCGTGGCGGTGACTTTTGTAACGTCGTCTTTCAGGGTTAGCTGGTTAATTCAAAGACTGGCGGGCTGACGTGCGGGCATCGGTTGACTCGGCAGAGTTTGCGGCTAACTTTTCCCTCTCGCCCGCGCTTCCGCGACTCCCGAGCCTCAGCCTGTGCTCTCCCGACCGTGCTGGGTTCAAGCTGCTGGGTTCCAACGGGGAGTAACGGGTGACGGGCTGCGGTGACTGTTGACGACGACGGCTGCGACGGACTCCGGCTTCGCTACACAGGCATACAACGAGAAGGGAAGGGGCGGTATGGGGGGGGGGGACTTATTCTGAATGATGAAATAATTATTAAGGATATTGACCGTCATTGAACTAATGATCAATGAATAGACACGATGACCCACTATAGTGAAAAAGTCAATGAAAAGATTTCTCAACCATCAATTATCGAAAAGATCGATCATATTGCTTCATTTCATCTATTGGTTATGATCTGTTTCATGCATAACAATAAATGATTGTGCAGATAGTCGAATCAAAAACGTAGTCTCAGAATAATCATAGTTTCAGAGCATCCATCGATGCTGAGTAACTCTGAGTTGCGCAGGACACCTATTCTAAGGAACTCGATTGAATTTTTCTAGCAGATCGATCGGTTCCAATTTTTCGTGTTTTTTGGTGATTCGATTAGGATAGAAGACGATTCTGGCCAGTTCGTGGAAAGAAGTCTACATTCTCTCTGCGTATCTTTTGCTGAAGCATTGGATTTTTACCATAGGTAAAATTTCAGCGGCAGATAGAACTGTGGAGGTGTGTTCGTGTGTTTTTTTTTTTCATAGAGTAGTCAGTCATACCAGACTTTGTCAAATGCCTGTTGTATGCCGAAGAAGATGGCGGAGCAGTGTTTTTCTTTTTTCAATTGCCTTAGAGATGATATAGTAAACTCGGATGGTTTGTTTGATAATTGTGAGGCCACTTCTGAATATGAATTGGTAGTCGAGAATAAGTTTGACATTAGATATTGGAGTCCTTATTCTCATCAGTAGACGTTGTTCGGAAAGTTAGGACGTGATTGGTAGCAGGCTCATAGGCCGATAGGATGTCAGCTCGTTTGGTGGTTTTCCTGTCTCAGAAGTCATAATTATCTACGCAATTTTTTTATTAGTCAAGGATCAGGGAGGTGTGAAGCATTGCATTGAATAATGTGGGTAAGAAGACTCCGGATTTTCTGGAGATCATTCTGGTGATTGAGTCGTAGCCGGGCGATTCAGAGTGCTTGATTCCTGTTTCGATTGTTCGTTTCGATTCCAAAAGAGAGGAGTGTTTCATTGATAGATTTATAGGTAGGGGTATTCCAGGAACTGTAGTATTTTTTCATTGTCCCGTTGAGTTCTGGAATCTGCAGTTTTTGGGGTTATTGATGAAAAACGATACAATGTATAGAAATGAGGTGAGGTTAATTCGAATCGGCATATCATGCGTTTTGAGCTTTACTCTCATAAGGTATAAGTACGGAGAAGCCAAATAGTACTATAACCCTTTATTTACAGTTTTGCTCTACACCAGTCGAGGTCTCGACTGCAACCGATTCGCTTGGACACTCCTTATTTCGTCACATTCACACACACATGTATTCTCACACGCACGCAATCTCACACGCATTCTTACATAATATACATTTCAATTTCAATTTCAATTTCAATTTATTTACCATTTAAATTACATAGTATAGTTAGTATACAATGTAAGTCCTATAGAGATAACATGGTCATCTGTACATAGGAGGTAATATATTAAAATAAACTTAATCTACCTTAATACTAGTTGTTGATGCAATATTATATATATATATATATATATATATATATATATATATATATATATATATATATATATATATTTTTTATTGTGTATCTTCACTTATTTAGTCTTATTATTTCATAAACATTATTGAGACCTGAGAAACAATTTCAACTTATATTTTATTGTCATATTTTTAGCAGTCATGATTTTGAGATCGTTCAGCAAACTATTATACATTCTTATGGCAACTATGAAACTTCTTTTATTACTTATTGTTTTAGTTAATTTAGGTAACTGGATACTTCTATGTCTTGTGTTACGCTCATCACCGTTGCCAATTCTCTCGCGGAGGGCGAGTTGGAATTGAAATGGAGGAAAGAACAAAAGTGTAAAATGATCAGTGAAAAATAAAGAATCGACAATTCAAAAACAAGGCGAAAGTTTAAAAAAAAAAAAATTGAAAATGGTCGTGGGTACATAGGTATCTAAATCCTTATTCTAGAGGGGCGGAGTGTTCCCTACTCGTCGGGGACCCACTGGCCGGATCCCGATAGCCTAAAGGGGTTATATATGTATATGATGAGCAGATATTCGTAAGGAGTCGTTGTACTATGCGTCCCTCCGAGGGTTGGCGTTACCCCTTTTTATGGTAGTATGACTTCCGTGTTGATGCGCTGTCTAGGCTTTCCCAACTCCCGTTTGGATCGCTGGCCTTGGTTCGCGCGGTGCACGGTGGTTCTGGAGGGGCTGGCAAGGCCAGTCGGAGTTCTTCTACTCCGTGAATCTCGGTGGTCGGGCGGCGGTGACGCGATCGGTGGTGATCATGTGTCTCCCGCGTCTCTTCCACTGCAACCATTGTTGGTCTGGTGTCGGTCAGGGCGAGGTTGAACGTTGTTCCCTCGCTCCGTTTGTTTTCGATCGACTCCTGTTTCCCTGTAATCTTTCTACACAGTATTAGTTTGAGGAGGCTCCCCCCCAGGGAGAACCTCCTCGCGACAAATATGGCGGTGATCAGGGTGCCTAGGGACGCGATGCCGAAGATTGCGGATCTTTCAATAATTTGGATCCGCCGTTCTACGTGCTGTTTTTCGGCAATACCTTTCGCTCGCGTCACGATTTCGGCGAATCGGACGCCGCTGGCCGTCGTTCGTGATTTCGCGCTTGTTTGTCCGGTGCGGCTCGCCAATGACGATTCTACGTCGGCGATGGCCTCAGTTAATTTTATTTCGGGGTCGCTACTTACCCACATAGCGGTAATATTGAGGGGCTGTCCCTCCCGAATCGCGGTCCACGTCCGCGTTTCGAATTTTCGATGCGCGCGGAGTGTGACCGTGTTCGTGCGTCCGACGCAATCGTGCTGCAGTGATGAGGCTCCGGTGCCTTCAATGAATACGGTCGCCGCGGTTGCCCCGTCGCATTTTACAAATACCGTTTGTCGGACGGGCGCTGAAAAGTACCACGTGTTCGATTTTCCCGCCCGTTTCCAAAATGTTGTCTCGCGCTTCTCGATCCGAACATCGCAACGGTCATAGGCGCGGAATTCCGGGTTCGGGTTGATTTGCACGGCGCAATTAGACTCGTCGGAAACGTCGTAAACGGGGGTCTCTGCCATACAGACCCGACCCAAGCGTGAGAGGTGACAACGCGCGATTTCCTCAATTCCTAAGCTGACGTATGTTCTCAGGTCGCAACTTATCGCCGTGTAGGCCGATTCCGGCTGAATGTAGGCAAATCTCGCTCTTCATCATCTGGACCCCGTCGTCCAGGAGGTTGTATTGTCCCGCTAGGGTCGCGAACTCATCCGTCAGGTTCGCCATGCTTCCGCGAATCTGGGAGAATTCGGCGCATCTCATGTCGCCACTGCGGACCACTGGGGTATGCTCGTTTGCGCGGGCTACGTCCTGTCTGTGCCCAACTTCTTCGTTTTGCGTGCGTTTTTTCAGCCGGTTGGGAGCTACGGATCGCTGTGCCTTAGCATTGGGTCTGTCTAGCGTCACGGCTCTTCTGTCTTGCGCGTCGTCAGCGCGATGAGCGACGTCGGTCGAGGTCGCCGGCTGATTCGTCCGGCTTATCTCGAATGTTTGTGTCGCCTTTTCCCTCCACCGCGCGCGTGGTCTGGCCCAATCACGCGTGGTCGTCTGGACGTCGCCTTCCTCTGTTGATCCCCCGGGGTCGATGATCTCCGGTCTTTTTCTAATTGACTTTCTCGTTATACCTTTCGTGCAGGTTCTGTTGTGTTACCACGGAGTTTTTTTGTGCCGTCCAATTCGGTCACGCTCGTCCTTGTGTATCCTTGACGATATTTGTGACGGCCGTTCGGGTTTCGTCGGAGTGATGACTCGGATGATATGCCTTCCTGGGTCTTCCTCTGCGACCCGTGCGTTCGATTTTCGGTCTTCCCTGCCTCGTCGTGGTTGTGATCGGTGGCCCGATCGCTCGCTTTGTCTGTGCGGGGGATTTTCTTTTCCGTGTTGATCGGGTCAACGATACGGGGCTTTTCCCTTCCCGTTTCTGTGTCGCCATCCTCCGTGGCGGTTGCCGTTGAGGATCCGTGTGGTGCCGTCGCCTCGTCTGTTTGGGCGGTTCTCGCACTTTCCGGATCGAATATACGGGGTATCTCTCCTCCCGCGTTTGGTGCGTCGTTGATACTGCTTTTCCTCGTCTTCCTTCCTTTCTTGTTCCTTGGCGCTTCTTTGCGGCTGCTACCTTCTTCGCTTTCCGTCCCGGGGACGTATCCGTCTGTAATCTCTCCGTATGGTGAGGTGCACCCTTCACCGCCCTCGCTTGGGTTCCCTTTATCTCGATCGCTGCTCGTTCCGGCGACCTGTTCGATTTCTTCCCTTTGAATGCGCTTTTTTTTGCCTGGGCGCTGCTCTTCCACTACTCAATTCCTCGGTTTCTCCACCGCTCGCGCTCTTCGTTTTCGGGCGAGGCGTGGCATTTCTTCGTCCATTTCGGTGTCCTGGTCCGAACCGTGTCGGGCGTCGGTCGCCGCGACGCTTTCTTTTGTTTCGCTCCTGTTCAACCGCTTTTCCTTCCTCACTGCCGGATTTCCACTTTCCGTTTCATCGGTCGAGGCGTATCCGTTTCCGTTGTGTCCGCGTGAACCGCGGTGGTAATTCTGTCATTTCGACGGCTTGATCCGATCCGACTTGATCATTCGTGTTCTTACCGCTTTCTTCTATTTCTTTAGCATCGACCCCTCTCTGCTTCCTTGGCGCTGGATTTCCACTGCCCGATCCGTCTGTGGATCGGTTACGGGTGGCGTGCTGATGCCACCCTTTTGATTTCTTTAACGGCCGGTTTTGGTCCGTTTCCTTTTTCTTCACCATGAGGACGTGGGGTGTATCCCCTTCCTCCGTTTTTTCGTGGAATTCGTCCGCCTCATAGAAATCTAACCGCGGTCTGTTGGGGTCGCGCTCCCCCTCGCGTAGTACCGGATTTCGTGATAGCGCGTCGGCGTGCCCCTGAACGTGCGCCCGATCGGTACTCGACGTCGTAGTCAAAATCTTCTAGTTTGATCCGAAAACGGTGGAGACGTAGCGCGAGGTTCTTCATATTCTTGGACCATTTCAGTGGCTGGTGGTCAGTTACGATAGTAAAGCGGTTTCCGTATAAATACGGTCGAAATTGTTCGGTTGCGTATACCGCTGCTAAGATTTCCTTTCTCCTACACTATACCTAGTTTCTGCCCCTTTTAACGTGCGCGAGGCGTATGCAATCGGTAGGTCCTTCTCCTAACTTTCCCTGGCTGAGGATTGCCCCGATCGCGTAGTCTGACGCGTCCGTAGTGACGATAAACGGTTTCGAAAAGTCGGGTCCTCGGAGTATGGGCCCTTCGCACAATTTATCTCTTAATGTTTCAAACGCTTTCTTCTGGGCCTCGCTCCATACAAATTTTTCGTTGCGCTTAAGTAATCGCAGTAAAGGAGCTGCTATCTTCGCGAACCCTTCGATGAATCTACGATAATAACCTACTAACCCTATGAATTGCTTGATTTTCTTTGCAGAGTTCGGTGGTGGGTAATTTCGGACAGCTTCGACTTTTTTTGGATCTGGTTTGACGATCCCTTTCCCTACGACGTGGCCGAGGTATTCGGCTTCCTTTCTCAGGAGGAAACATTTTTTCCGGCGCGAACGTAAGGTTCGCGTCGTCGATCCCTTTCATCAGGCGGCGAAACTTTACTTCGTGTTCGTCCAGATCCTTGGCGTAAATGATGATGTCGTCAAGGTATACCGCGAGCTCGATTCCCTGGAGTCCGGCTAGCACCAGGTCCATCAGCCTCTGGAAGGTGGCGGGACCGTTCCGAACTCCCATCGGCATACGGGCATATTCGTAGTGGCCGTTTGGTGTTGAAAAATGCTGTTTTGTGCATATCCTCCTTGGCCATCGGTATCTGGTGGAACCCCGATTTTAGGTCGAAGGTTGAGAAGTACTTCGCTTGTCCCAGCTGGTCCAGAGCGTCGGTTATTATCGGTAGGGGGTACGAGTCGTGCGTTGTTTTTTCATTTAGTCCGCGAAAATCGACGACCAATCTCCATCGCTTCTGTCCGTTCGCTCCCACCTTTTTTGGCACTACCATGCGGGTGAGTTAGTACGGGGAGGCGGAAGGTTTAATTATCCCTGCCTTTAATCCTTCTGCTACGTGTCGGTTAATTTCCTCTCGAAGTAGCGGTGGCTGTCGGAATTGTCTCGTTCTTACTGGGAGATCGTCGGTGGTGGGGATGTGATGGGACAGCACGGTCGTCGCTGGCAGCGGGGTCACCGTGGTAGGGAGAACAGGTGACCATATTCGTGGATTAATTTTCTCACGTGTTGTTTTCTTCTGCGTTCAACCCCTCTCGCGGAAGAATTTCGAAGACTTCGTCGGTCCGGTCTCTCCTCTTCGTTGCGTTTACCGTCGCTATTTTTCCTTCGCTGTTTACTTCACCGAGGCCGATGGTCACGTGTTCCTCGGTCGCCGCTCGAATTTGTTCGCATTCGGTTAGGTTCGAACACCGGTACTTCTATCGTGATCGCCTCCTCTGATGTGTTTATTGCGTATAGGTGCGCGACTCCGTTATCTACGTTCACGATGCAATTCCCCATGTAGATGTCGGGCCCGGCGTTGATCGAGGGTAACATTCCTACTCCTAATTCTGGGTTGGCGACCCTCACGTATACCCTGTGCTTGCTTCGCGCTGGAATGGTGAGACCTTCCCCTTTTCGAAACGGGTATGTGTCTTTTCCTACGCTATATGTTCGTTGGCTATAGGAGATTGTAGCTTTAAATTTGGAATGGAATGTCGAACCTAGTATGGCGCTCTGTGAAATCGGAAAATTGTCGTCGACGACGTGGAATTCGCACCGTCGACCGTCCAGCATAATGTCGACTCGTCCGTGAGTCGTTGATTTTCCGTCCGCAATTCCTACTAATTCCCCATGTATCGTTTGCGTATACTGGTACATCGTTCGCTACGCTTTCTCTCTTGATCAGGCAGATCTCGGCACCAGTATCTACCAAGAAATCTGCTCGTCCATTCCGGAGGTCGTCGCTGTTATAGTTCGATCGCGGGGGCGGCGACGAGCCGATTTCCTTGAATCTCTAGGATTCCGTTTACTCGTTGAGGCCCGCACGGTCGCATGTTCGCGCTTGGTTGTACGCCCGGGCTCGGTCCTGACGTGTCGGGCCGAGCCCTCTCCTCGTTTAAATCGCGCTGAAAACTTTTATTATGATTTCCGGCTTGTCCCTGCGCGTTCGGTTCGTATGCGTTTCGTCCCGGAGCTCCCGAGTTGTATCCCCGTGGTTGGTATCGCCCGTGCCAGCCACCCTGATGGTCCGTTCGCAAATTGTTTGCGCGGTCTTGCCAAGACCGTTTCGTATCCGTCGTTGGTTGCGTGGATCGTTTGAGCGCTCGTTCCACGATTCCGACCCATGATTCAAGTGGTTTTTCCCGGGGTCCGTTGTGTCGGACCTGGTTGTCGCGAGGGCGTGATCCTCTGTAGTTACCGCGGCCTTGGGCGGTACTTTGTCTAATTTCTCTGACCAATGTATTGCATTCAGGCTTGGGTATGACCTTTATTCCTACAGAAATTTACACCGCTTACTCGTATCGCGCCAGAGCGGTGTTTGCGCGCCGTTAGCGTTGTCGCTTTTTCCTATCGGGGCGTCGCGTATCCACTGGAGGTCGCGTTCGATCTTGTCGACAAGAAACCTGGCCTCCGATAAAGTCCGCGGGGTTCCCTGCTACTAGTCGTGTATCGACTGTCTGTTTTTAAGCCTCTACGAAACGCTCCTAAGGGCTATTTCCTCGGCTTGTTCTATCTTCCCTGTTCGCGCACCCTCGGAGGTGGTCTGTTCGTGTTCGCACCTCGATACGGAGATTCTCGTAAATCGTCGCTATTCGGGCCCCGTAAGTCGCGGATGTTTCGTTAGGGGGTCGGATGGGCTCGGTATAACTCTTCCATCCAGTACGAATCCCCTCGTTTCCCGTCGAACACCGCATTTAGCCTAGCTACTACTTCGTCTAGCTTCTCCATACTCATTACTGCGATGGCGAAATCCGCCGCGGTTCCCTTAAACTTCCTGCTTAGGGATTGGACTACTAATTTTTCCATCTCTGGAGGGGACCGACGCGACCGCGTTTTTACACCACTGAATAAATGGGATTAGGTGGTCCGGGGACCCATTGAAGTTCGGTATCATATCTAACGCGTCGCGAAGGTGTCCGTGCGCGTTTCCACCGGTGAGCCATCGCCGATGTATTACCCCGTGCTTGCGGCGGATTCGTTATATTATTTACTTGTTCCATTTCTCCGCCCGACGTCAACGTGCCCTCGTCGGAATCGCTGTTTAAATGCGGTTTGCTTTCGCGACGCGCCCACGGATCGAAGGGTGAATGATTTTCTCCCGTCGATGAAGTTT
>CAXAKQ010000154.1:27500-30000 GCA_963969455.1 Arge pagana
CATCAGGCTCCTCGGTGTACGACAACGCGCGTACGGTGACTTTGAGCGGCGTAGCCGTAGCCGTAGCCGCCGTTACCGTTCACCGTCACACACCGGCGTAGCGAGTCCATCAGGCTCCTCGGTGTACGACAACGCGCGTACGGTGACTTTGAGCGGCGTAGCCGTAGCCGTAGCCGCCGTTACCGTTCACCGTCACACACCGGCGTAGCGAGTCCATCAGGCTCCTCGGTGTACGACAACGCGCGTACGGTGACTTTGAGCGGCGTAGCCGTAGCCGTAGCCGCCGTTACCGTTCACCGTCACACACCGGCGTAGCGAGTCCATCAGGCTCCTCGGTGTACGACAACGCGCGTACGGTGACTTTGAGCGGCGTAGCCGTAGCCGTAGCCGCCGTTACCGTTCACCGTCACACACCGGCGTAGCGAGTCCATCAGGCTCCTCGGTGTACGACAACGCGCGTACGGTGACTTTGAGCGGCGTAGCCGTAGCCGTAGCCGCCGTTACCGTTCACCGTCACACACCGGCGTAGCGAGTCCATCAGGCTCCTCGGTGTACGACAACGCGCGTACGGTGACTTTGAGCGGCGTAGCCGTAGCCGTAGCCGCCGTTACCGTTCACCGTCACACACCGGCGTAGCGAGTCCATCAGGCTCCTCGGTGTACGACAACGCGCGTACGGTGACTTTGAGCGGCGTAGCCGTAGCCGTAGCCGCCGTTACCGTTCACCGTCACACACCGGCGTAGCGAGTCCATCAGGCTCCTCGGTGTACGACAACGCGCGTACGGTGACTTTGAGCGGCGTAGCCGTAGCCGTAGCCGCCGTTACCGTTCACCGTCACACACCGGCGTAGCGAGTCCATCAGGCTCCTCGGTGTACGACAACGCGCGTACGGTGACTTTGAGCGGCGTAGCCGTAGCCGTAGCCGCCGTTACCGTTCACCGTCACACACCGGCGTAGCGAGTCCATCAGGCTCCTCGGTGTACGACAACGCGCGTACGGTGACTTTGAGCGGCGTAGCCGTAGCCGTAGCCGCCGTTACCGTTCACCGTCACACACCGGCGTAGCGAGTCCATCAGGCTCCTCGGTGTACGACAACGCGCGTACGGTGACTTTGAGCGGCGTAGCCGTAGCCGTAGCCGCCGTTACCGTTCACCGTCACACACCGGCGTAGCGAGTCCATCAGGCTCCTCGGTGTACGACAACGCGCGTACGGTGACTTTGAGCGGCGTAGCCGTAGCCGTAGCCGTAGCCGTCGCCGTCAACGGTTTACGGCGCCGGCGTAGCGAGGTTCATCGGGTCATCGGGAAGCGGCAACGCGCGATCAAGACGTTTTCACGACGGTCGAGTTTCAATCGCGGTGGGTACGGAATTTCTAGCGGGTCCTTCCAGATTTTTGCCCGATTCTTCACCGCTATCGTCCGGACAACTCCGCGGTTAAACGTATTCGAGCCGCTCCGGACCGGTAACCGATCCATCACGAGAATACCGTGCCGGTAACGGCCTCCGAGCGACGCCCGCCGGAACCATGAAACGTTGGTATTACAAACGACCGGGCTCGAGACCGCACCGCTCGGGCGAAATATTCACGACGCCGGTCGGCGTCTTTGCGATATCAACAAATTCGAACGACGTTATTTTCGCGATCGGGCACGAGTGCGCTACACGGCGTTTTTTCGTAACGCCGTGTAACGACGGTAAACAACTACCGTGAGCGACTCCCGGCGATTTAGTTAACAAGGGTGCTCGGTGATCGGGCGACGTTCCTCGAACGCGGCGCGATCAATTGGCACGATATTACGAAACTTGCATCGTTGTTCATCTTTACAATATTCACAGCACAGCCGCGGGTCGGTGTCCAAGACCGAATGGCCCTTATTATATGCGGCGAAACGAAATTTAATGAATATATGATGTATCGTCAGAGTGCCCGTAGTCCGGAGCCTCGTACGTCATCTGGTAACCCATGTTACACAGTCACCGGTGTCAACTCGCCCGATATACCGTGTGTACGGTCCGAAAGCGATAGCCCACCCACTATGCTCTTAAGGCACGGGTCGCGGCGGGTGTTCAGAAAATTCGACGCGCAGTATTATCAATTACTACGTTCATATAACGCTTCTCGAACGACGTGCCTGTTTCACGCAAACGTGTCGGCCGTACGGGAATTAAATAATTTACCCGACGGCAGCCGCGGCACATTTTTCCCGAACGGGAAGCGTCGCTTGTTGTCATTAATTGTCAACAAGGTCGTCTTCGAAGTTCCCTGGTTGATCCTGCCAGTAGTCATATGCTTGTCTCAAAGATTAAGCCATGCATGTCTCAGTGCAAGCCACATTAAGGTGAAACCGCGAATGGCTCATTAAATCAGTTATGGTTCCTTAGATCGTACCCACATTTACTTGGATAACTGTGGTAATTCTAGAGCTAATACATGCAAACAGAGTTCCGACCAGAGAATGGGAGGAATGCTTTTATTAGATCAAAACCAATCGGCGACGGG
>CAXAKQ010000154.1:35000-37500 GCA_963969455.1 Arge pagana
TTTTCTGTATAAGCGTTCGAGTTCCCTGGAATCCTCTAGCAGGGAGATAGGGTTTGGAACGCGAAGAGCACCGCAGTTGCGGCGGTGTCCGGATCTTCCCCTCGGACCTTGAAAATCCAGGAGAGGGCCACGTGGAGGTGTCGCGCCGGTTCGTACCCATATCCGCAGCAGGTCTCCAAGGTGAAGAGCCTCTAGTCGATAGACTAATGTAGGTAAGGGAAGTCGGCAAATTGGATCCGTAACTTCGGAATAAGGATTGGCTCTGAGGATCGGGGCGTGTCGGGCTTGGTCGGGAAGCGGGTTTGGCTGACGTGCCGGGCCTGGGCGAGGTGAAGGTTCTTCCGGATCCGAGCTCGGTCCCGTGCCTTGGCCTCCCGCGGATCTTCCTTGCTGCGAGGCTTCCGTGTCGGTTCTCCGTCGCGGTCGTCCTCTTCGGCCGCCATTCAACGGTCAGCTCAGAACTGGCACGGACTGGGGGAATCCGACTGTCTAATTAAAACAAAGCATTGCGATGGCCCTAGCGGGTGTTGACGCAATGTGATTTCTGCCCAGTGCTCTGAATGTCAACGTGAAGAAATTCAAGCAAGCGCGGGTAAACGGCGGGAGTAACTATGACTCTCTTAAGGGAGTAACTATGACTCTCTTAATGAGATGAGTTAAGCAAGCAGTCACCTCTCCGTGGTTCTCGCTATAAATACCTTAGGTGAGCTAAGCTCACTAAGCTAAGCTCTCTCGGAAGGGAAACTAAGAACTGCCTCTGCGCTCAACAACTGCATGGGTTGCCAGCCCATCAGTTGTAATTCAATTGGCCCAAATAGAAAAAAATTGCCTCGGATGGTTGAGAGAACAAAGATTCCTCAACAAACCGGTACGTTCGCTGACGATACCGGACCAAATCTAACCGCCGCTAACGCCGACCAAAGTGATCGGGTCGAAGGGTTCCGATGTATAGACCCTGGCTGTGGCAGGGTCTTTGCTACGAAGACGGGACTGGGGGTGCACCGAAGATCTGTGCACCCGGATACTTATGACGCCGCTCAAAAAACCGAGCATGCCAAAGCTCGGTGGAATCCTGAGGAGATATCGATCCTTGCTCGACACGAGGCTGATCTCACTCTGCAGGGGCCACCCAGGTTCATGAACCAGGAACTGCTGAAGCTTTTCCCCGTTCGAACGCTGGAAGCTATCAAAGGCCAGAGGAGGAAAAAGGAGTACAAGGATCTTGTTCACCAATACCTCCGGACAATGCGTGACGAAGAAGATGCTAGTCATCTCACTCACGTATCTCATGCCGCTACCGGACAATCATCTACGGATGACGTACCGGACGACCTAAGCGAGCGAGAGGTCCTTGATATGGTTGCTTCCTACTTAGAGGAACTTCCACCCTGTGACTCGGCGAAATTCGGGGCCGACAAGCTGGACACTATTGTGAAAGGCTTGCGGGAGTGGGATGTGGACAGGAGGTTCGACGAAGTATCTCGATACTGTCTCGAACATCTCCAACCCGAAAACCACCTAGGGACAAGTCCACGGAGAAACAGGCAAACACCTGCTACTCCACGTGCGCTACCTCGTCGTCAGAAGCGAAGGGCAGACTACGCTCGGACACAGCGGCTATGGAAGAAAAATCGAACGACCTGTTTACGCAGTCTCCTGCGGGACAAACATACTGACGAGGCGCATGACCGAGAGAATATGACCGGGTTCTGGGAACAGGTCATGACATCCGGGTCCGACTCATCCCCAGGGGTGGCTCGGCCCAAAAAGACCATCCGATGCCTGTGGAGCCCAGTGACCTCCGAGGAGATCAAGGCATCCTATCCGCCAATGGGCAGTGCACCCGGCCCGGATGGTCTCACAGCCGGAGTCCTCAGATCGGTCCCCTTGGGTATCTTGACCAGGCTATTTAACATCTTCCTACTATGTGGAAAGGTCCCAGGAGCACTCCTGAAATCTAGGACCACCCTGATACCCAAGGTAGAGAACGCGAACGAACCTGGAAAGTTCAGACCAATCACGGTCTCATCCATGGTAACGAGAGCCTTCCACAAGGTACTGGCAAACAGGCTGTCGAAACATATCAGCCTCGATCCTCGCCAGAAGGCATTTATGCCTACCGATGGTTGCTCTGAGCATGCGTTTCTCTTAGATTTGATCTTGAGACACTCTCAGGCTAAAAAGAGGCCCCTATATCTTGCCTCTCTGGATGTCGCAAAGGCCTTCGACTCGGTCACCCACAAGACCATCACGGACTCTCTGCTTTCTGCGGGAGTGCCCTCCTTGATGGTCGAGTATATCGCTGATGTCTACTTGAGATCGTCCACCAAACTCAGCTGTGGAAGCTGGGACTCACACGAGATCCATCCAACGTGTGGAGTCAAACAAGGCGACCCTCTGTCACCCTTTCTGTTCAATCTGGTGATTGACAGACTTTTTAGCCGATTTCCTCAGGAAATCGGGTTTCGAATTGGTGACAGAACTCACAACGCAATAGGGT
>CAXAKQ010000155.1:7500-10000 GCA_963969455.1 Arge pagana
CGAGTCCATCAGGCTCCTCGGTGTACGACAACGCGCGTACGGTGACTTTGAGCGGCGTAGCCGTAGCCGTAGCCGCCGTTACCGTTCACCGTCACACACCGGCGTAGCGAGTCCATCAGGCTCCTCGGTGTACGACAACGCGCGTACGGTGACTTTGAGCGGCGTAGCCGTAGCCGTAGCCGCCGTTACCGTTCACCGTCACACACCGGCGTAGCGAGTCCATCAGGCTCCTCGGTGTACGACAACGCGCGTACGGTGACTTTGAGCGGCGTAGCCGTAGCCGTAGCCGCCGTTACCGTTCACCGTCACACACCGGCGTAGCGAGTCCATCAGGCTCCTCGGTGTACGACAACGCGCGTACGGTGACTTTGAGCGGCGTAGCCGTAGCCGTAGCCGCCGTTACCGTTCACCGTCACACACCGGCGTAGCGAGTCCATCAGGCTCCTCGGTGTACGACAACGCGCGTACGGTGACTTTGAGCGGCGTAGCCGTAGCCGTAGCCGCCGTTACCGTTCACCGTCACACACCGGCGTAGCGAGTCCATCAGGCTCCTCGGTGTACGACAACGCGCGTACGGTGACTTTGAGCGGCGTAGCCGTAGCCGTAGCCGCCGTTACCGTTCACCGTCACACACCGGCGTAGCGAGTCCATCAGGCTCCTCGGTGTACGACAACGCGCGTACGGTGACTTTGAGCGGCGTAGCCGTAGCCGTAGCCGCCGTTACCGTTCACCGTCACACACCGGCGTAGCGAGTCCATCAGGCTCCTCGGTGTACGACAACGCGCGTACGGTGACTTTGAGCGGCGTAGACGTAGCCGTAGCCGCCGTTACCGTTCACCGTCACACACCGGCGTAGCGAGTCCATCAGGCTCCTCGGTGTACGACAACGCGCGTACGGTGACTTTGAGCGGCGTAGCCGTAGCCGTAGCCGCCGTTACCGTTCACCGTCACACACCGGCGTAGCGAGTCCATCAGGCTCCTCGGTGTACGACAACGCGCGTACGGTGACTTTGAGCGGCGTAGCCGTAGCCGTAGCCGCCGTTACCGTTCACCGTCACACACCGGCGTAGCGAGTCCATCAGGCTCCTCGGTGTACGACAACGCGCGTACGGTGACTTTGAGCGGCGTAGCCGTAGCCGTAGCCGCCGTTACCGTTCACCGTCACACACCGGCGTAGCGAGTCCATCAGGCTCCTCGGTGTACGACAACGCGCGTACGGTGACTTTGAGCGGCGTAGCCGTAGCCGTAGCCGCCGTTACCGTTCACCGTCACACACCGGCGTAGCGAGTCCATCAGGCTCCTCGGTGTACGACAACGCGCGTACGGTGACTTTGAGCGGCGTAGCCGTAGCCGTAGCCGCCGTTACCGTTCACCGTCACACACCGGCGTAGCGAGTCCATCAGGCTCCTCGGTGTACGACAACGCGCGTACGGTGACTTTGAGCGGCGTAGCCGTAGCCGTAGCCGCCGTTACCGTTCACCGTCACACACCGGCGTAGCGAGTCCATCAGGCTCCTCGGTGTACGACAACGCGCGTACGGTGACTTTGAGCGGCGTAGCCGTAGCCGTAGCCGCCGTTACCGTTCACCGTCACACACCGGCGTAGCGAGTCCATCAGGCTCCTCGGTGTACGACAACGCGCGTACGGTGACTTTGAGCGGCGTAGCCGTAGCCGTAGCCGCCGTTACCGTTCACCGTCACACACCGGCGTAGCGAGTCCATCAGGCTCCTCGGTGTACGACAACGCGCGTACGGTGACTTTGAGCGGCGTAGCCGTAGCCGTAGCCGCCGTTACCGTTCACCGTCACACACCGGCGTAGCGAGTCCATCAGGCTCCTCGGTGTACGACAACGCGCGTACGGTGACTTTGAGCGGCGTAGCCGTAGCCGTAGCCGCCGTTACCGTTCACCGTCACACACCGGCGTAGCGAGTCCATCAGGCTCCTCGGTGTACGACAACGCGCGTACGGTGACTTTGAGCGGCGTAGCCGTAGCCGTAGCCGCCGTTACCGTTCACCGTCACACACCGGCGTAGCGAGTCCATCAGGCTCCTCGGTGTACGACAACGCGCGTACGGTGACTTTGAGCGGCGTAGCCGTAGCCGTAGCCGCCGTTACCGTTCACCGTCACACACCGGCGTAGCGAGTCCATCAGGCTCCTCGGTGTACGACAACGCGCGTACGGTGACTTTGAGCGGCGTAGCCGTAGCCGTAGCCGCCGTTACCGTTCACCGTCACACACCGGCGTAGCGAGTCCATCAGGCTCCTCGGTGTACGACAACGCGCGTACGGTGACTTTGAGCGGCGTAGCCGTAGCCGTAGCCGCCGTTACCGTTCACCGTCACACACCGGCGTAGCGAGTCCATCAGGCTCCTCGGTGTACGACAACGCGCGTACGGTGACTTTGAGCGGCGTAGCCGTAGCCGTAGCCGCCGTTACCGTTCACCGTCACACACCGGCGTAGCGAGTCCATCAGGCTCCTCGGTGTACGACAACGCGCGTA
>CAXAKQ010000156.1:0-13641 GCA_963969455.1 Arge pagana
CGAACCGGCGCTGTCTCCGGTGCTGGCGCTTGGCAACGCGCGACCGCGTAGGCGCGGGCGAACTTCTTTGCGACCGTACAGCAACGATAACGGCGCGAGCAAGAGCGGTGGCGGGTCGCGCGACGGATAACGTCTTCTTCTTCTTCTTTTTATATATATACACCGTAACGGAGAAACCGGAGAACTCGCGCACGGACGTCTCGAGTGCGCGCGGGACGCGGCGGCGTATTCGTCGTCGTCGTCGTCGTCGTTGTTCGTTGTCGCGAGAATTTATTTGAAAGCTCCGAGTATAGATAGTTCGCGTGTCAAAGGTGGCTGTACCAGGCACAAAGGACACGCGGTGTAGATAAGACGACCGACGCGACGCCGGTAGGTAGTGGTAGTTGTTGAAAAAAGGTACGAGATGAAATTCTCGAGTCATCCATTCTCCGTGTCAGGGAGATTCCCGGCTTGGCTATAAGGAACCTACGGGACGCGGGCGAGTCGAGGGAATTTCGAGCGGAAGCGGAGTCGGAGTCGGCAGGACCCGTGCGCGACTAGAGCGCGGCCGCGCGCGTGCCGCGCGTGTGCGCGCGCTCGCTCGCTCGCAGACGAAGAAGAAAACGGATGGGAAGCGGGGAGAAGCCGGGGAATCGAGGGCGAGAACGACGAGATCGGGCGGCGGGCGGTCGGGGGGGCACCGCGGTACGGCGACTGTCAGCGGAGGCTCGGATTGTATCGTCGCTCCCAACGGAGAGAACCGTGGCAGCGAGCGTCCGTCCACCTTTTCCGAGCTCCTTGACTTATGGTGGTGGCGACGGCGGTGGCGGCGGCGGCGGCGGCGGCGGCGGCGGCGGCAGCGACGGAAACAGCGAAACAGCATTTTATCCGCAACGATCGCTCGTCATTTCTTTTCCTTCCGTTCCTCGAAGTGTGCCCGGACTTTTTGTCCTCTTTTGGCTTCTCTCCGCCTCCACCACCGTCGCCGCCGCCGCCGCCGCCACCATCGCCACCGCCACGCCATCACCACCACCACCACCACCACCACCACCACCACCATCCCCAGGACCACGACGCGACGGCGATCCGGCGTGGAACTTCCTCGACGTTCCTCCAAAGTTCGACGGAACAGAATTTTCTAATCTCGCAAGGCCGACCCGTCACCCGTGATGTTCGACGAACGGGACGACTGGTCGTAAGGGATGAGAAGAGAGGGACCAACCCAGCGTACGCGAGACCGAGTCCGAGAGGACGAACGCGACGCCCGAACGAAAACGAAAACGAAAACGACGATGAAAAACAAGCGGCAAGCTCGTTAAGCTTCTCGAGCGGGCTTTGCGAGCGCTGTGATTTATTATTAACAGCGTGTAATTCGAGTGGCTGAGAGGGGTAGAGAGAGAGAGAGAGAGAGAGAGAGAGAGAGAGAGAGGAGAGAGAGAGAGAGAGAGAGAGAGAGAGAGAGAGAGAGAGAGAGAGAGAGCTGAAATTCACAAATGATGACGCGCGTATAAAACTGTACGCTCGGCAAGCGTGTATACCCGTCCGTTTTACCTCGGCCGTCTCTCTACGGACTCGTCAGAGGGAATTCGTTCACGTCGCGCTCATCTAATATATGCATATATCTCGTACGCGTACACGCGCGTACGTACGTATGCACGTATACGCGTACGTAGCCGTGCACGCGAACGGAGGCGTCAGATTTTTCCCGCAGTCGTGGCTGAAATATACCGCCCACCCCGGGAGCGCCTCGCGATCAACGCGAGAGTAGCGTTTATCATTTCGCCGTTTGATACAACGATGTTCGCGCAACGTCGACCGTTTACTACGGACGAGGGGTAACGATAGCTTCACGGCGATTAGCGATAGCGTTCGAGCAAATTCGAACTGTCGAGGCGTCGCACGTGCGGATTCCTCGGGCCAACGATCGATCCGATCGCGACCGGGTCGCGCGACGATACGTTTGCCGATCGATGAACGGGAACCGCGAATCTTGGCGCGAGAGATCGGATAACGTTCGCGTTGGTAATACGTTTGGAAACGCGCGACGTAGTTCAACGAGACGCGTCGAGGCAAACGATCGCGTAGCATTTGTTCGTCGGAGGATCGAATTCCGATATCGGAACCGTAACATCGAGTCGTTGGAGCCGCGTTCGAACGCGATCGACGGGTGCGCGCGGGTACGGGAATGTTATCGTCCGCGGAACCGCGCGAAAAATGGCGACGCGTCTCCGCGGAGAGACGAGGTGCCGCTCGACGCATCCCTCTCGCGCGAGAACTAAGAGAGATCTCGTCGACGAGACCGATCGATCGGGTGTATCCGGTCGCGCGACGAGCCCCGGCGTACGTTTCTCGCGCGGAAAGTAGCGACATTTTTATTTCCGTTCCGATTCTCCGGTCCGTATTCCTCGTAGCATACGGTTCGTCGATCGATGATTCACCGATGACGAGGCGTGCCGCGAACGAGCGTCGGCACCGCATCGCTGGGAATCACCCTCCTCCCCCCCCCGGAACGTATCGGAATCATCGCAGATCTACCTACGCGGCGGCTACGAGGGCGTCGCGGGACGCGCCTGGCGGGGAAGGGTGAATCGAGTTTCCACGGCGACTGGCCTCGCGTACCTGGTCGCGTTTAACAAATGACCGATGCTTCGTCGCAGGATCCGGACGTTATTGGGAAAATAGAGTCGCGCGGGATGTGCCTCGCTCTTCTGCCGGTGACGGCGGCCGAGCCCGGCGCCAGCGCTCGGTTCACGTTTCGGTAGATTGCCTCGCCTCGCCTCGGCTTGCTCGGGACGCGGAAAGGGAAAGGGGAAAGGGGAACGGGGAAAGGGGAAAAAGGGAGAACGGATACGCAGCGCGCCGAGAATGCACGCGTGCATTTATGTAATCCCATGAGATACCAGTAGCGGAACGTTTCCCGCCGAGTTGTGGGGTGGCACGTGCATATATATTCACGGTACGGCGGAATACCTCGATATTTCCGATCCGATCAACTTTCGCGCGATCCCGACGGTTCTCGGTAGTTTTCTTTCTCATTTTTTCCCTCTTTCCACGCCGCGGCGTACGTATCTCGTTCCTCGAATCGTCAGAATCGCGCGGCGCCCGCTGATTCCAACGGCTCGACCAGCTGACTTTTTCTTCCCTCGCGTTTCTTCCCAATAGCCCGTATTCCAACGGGAACTCGGTTTTCTCGACTACCATACTTCGCGCGTCGCGACGCGCGGGTACGCAAACGAGCACGGGGGAACGGACCGGGCTCTCTCTCTCTCTCTCTCTCTCCCTCTCTCTCTCTCTTTACGTTATTCGCGCGACGCTATTACGAACCCTTGGAAAAGAAATATTCGGCGGAAAAGTCATTCGTCTCGCAGATACGGAGAATTACGCAACGGACAATACCGCGGACGGGAACAAGCGGAATCTATCCGATCGAACTCGACGCTTTAACGAGCAGGTTCGAGCAGTTCGAGCTCGCAACAGAGGGTACCTACGAATGCGATGATTTCGTCCAAGTACCTGCTGCACGTGTTTCTCGTCGTCGTTGGTGAAACTTCGAGCCTCGAAATACGCCCTGACCCGAGCACCGCGGGACCGCTGGTCCCGGTTCTCGGGTTCAATTGTTTTTCGTAATATTTGTTTTTCGCGCGTCCAGCCCTCTCGAATACCGCCGAACGACCGAGCGAGAGAGACGTCCACCCGGCGAGGCTGCGACGAACGACCCTCGAGCCGTAACGTACATCCGTACGTGCACGCGCGCGCGTACGTAGGCGTGCTCGCGTACGTACCGCGACGCACGATCGATTGATCGCGATATCGGGGGGAGAAAACTGTTCCCTCGCGAGGGAAGAAGGGAAGGGCAGCGAACGGACACGGTCGCGGACTTTTCGTCGGTGGTTGAAAATGATTCCGTACACCACCACCACCACCACCCCTCGACGTGAAATCCGACGTGAAAATCGTCTCGCGCGGCGGTGTTAAGCCCCGGTCGCCGTCGGGTTATTAATATGCGGGGACTATCGGCGAAACGGCTTATAAGCGTATTTAAATCCGAAACGGTCCGGCGAAAGCGAACCGTTCCGTCTCGGGGATATATATATATATAAGTTTCGCCGTTCCTCGATCGTCTGCGAACGGCGTCCGGCATAATTTCAACGCGAATTATTCCGCGAATCGGGCGAAGCTGGCCAAAGTTATTCAGGATCGCGAGAACTTTTCGCTTCCGCGTTGGAGCTACTCGATCGAGCCGGGGACAGGGCACGGGTTGAGAGGAAGCGAATTGAAACGGAGTAAATCCAAATGCCCCCGACCCCCCTCGGCGACGGCGGCGACGACGACGACGACGTACCGCGAAGACGATCCCAACGTCACTCGCCGCGCGTACATAAACGAAGCGTTCCTAGAACGGAGAGAACTTCGGTTCCCTCCGTGGTACCGCGGACCGTGGCGGAAAAAGGCGCGCGGCTCGTTGCTCGTCGCCCGCGGCAACGAGTCTCGGGCTCCGATCCGATTTACCGCTTCGATTCGAATCGAAAAGATCCGCTGGGCTTTCGGTATTTTCGCAAAGCTTCGAGTTTTAGCGAATCTGCGGATACCTCGTAATCGGATATTATATTCGATCGACGCGCCCATTGTGAACGGGGGGGGGGGGGGGGGTGGGGGGGCTCGCTCGTCGAACGGAACCACCGAGGGACGCGCGTAATCCAAGGATAGAGGAAGGTATCGACGGAACGAGGGATTTCAAGCGAGCCGATAAATCTGCTCCATCGACGACGAGAGAACTCTTCGAGTATTCGAACAACAACGACGACGACGACCGCACGGCCGCGCGGCCACGAGGCGACCAGAGACGAAACGACCGGTCGTTGTCTCTCTCGCCCACCGACCCGCGGTGCGAAATCTTCGATGGCCGAGTCGATGCGCGGTGCGTGGTTACTGGAAGAGTTTCGCAAACAACCCGGGAGTGGTAGGTACGTACGCGACGAGAGTATCGCGTCGATTGTCCCCGGCGAAGCGAGCGACGAGAGTTACGTTCCGGTACAACGATGATAGTACGATGAAAAACTTTCTCGCCGCACGGACGGATTTCACGGCGATGGTATAATCCGGGCGGATTAACCGGGCGCGATATTGAAATAGAAATATCACGGAGAGGGTTGCTGCCGTCTCGCGCGATGTGCGGTTGACGACGATCGCGGTGGGCTGCGGAAATAGCCGCGATTAAATATTTCGCGTCGCCGGGGAATCGCTTCGCGTACGAATTGGCTGGCAATCGTAGAATCCGACGCGATACGATGCGATGGAAATAATAACGCGACGACTCGAGGATCAGCCGCGTCATCGCCGGGTAGTTTGGAATGCGGTGAAAGTTGAAAACGATTCGTAGCACATCCGTGGATGGTCGAAGGATCGTTCGGAGAATTAGGTACCGTGAAATCGAGCCGAGGCGAAGAAGAAGAAGAAGAAGAAGAAGAAGAAGAAGAAGAAGAGGCTCGGGTTTCGGCAGCGGCGAGAAACTCGCGGGAAATCGCGCGTTGACGCGACGGCAGCTGCTTCAAAGGACGGGGTGGTACGATAGGAATATATCACCGAGGGCCGAGATAGGCGCGAGGTTATCGAAAAAGACTTTGGTTCTCCGCGCGTTGGATCCGAGGATTGAGGGTAGTTTTACCCCCGGTACCGTGAGTCGAGTTCGTCGGATCGACCGTCTTTCTATTTTCTATTTTCTCCGAAACGGCACGCGATGCTCGAGACGCGTCCGCGAGGCGATCGGCGTTTCCCCGCAACCCTTACCGCTGGCCGACGAAACTCGGAGCGACGCGACCAATTTTTCGACGGGGCGGACGACGCTCGTACGACGCGCTCCTCTCGCTCGTCGAACGTTAATTAAATCCGCAACGCGATCCCAAGGCGAACAATGGGCGCTTCTCGCGTACGCGACGTCTCGCGTCGTTCGCGTCCGCGAGACAATAGCCATTCGCGGGGCGACGAGGTCAACGAAACCTACGGGACAGGTCTAATTGCGAGTCATCGCGGGTTGGATCGGGTTGGGTTAGACGCGGTTGAGATATCCCGGGAAACGTCGCTCTCCTCGCGGTCGCTCTCCTGCCTCGTCGTCGTCGTCGTCGTCGTCGTCGTTGTCGCCGTCGTCTTGATTTTCGTTCGCGTGACGAGATGCCAGGCGATACGTTGCTGCTGCTGCTGCTGCTGCTGCTGCTGTTGCCGGTGGTGCTGCCGCTACTACCGGACGGGCAGGCAGGCTGCCGTCGCGGAACTTAATCTCGCCGCGTTAGACGGTTGATTCGTCTTTCCTCCCGCTCTCGATGCTATCGCGTTGCCGCGAAATCGGAGACGCGCCGCTGGCCCGGAATATTCGACGTCGTAGACTCGAGACGCGTACGTCCCCCTTATCTCGACGCGCCCTCGGTTCAACCCTATCGTCTTGCCTCGGCGAACCGTCGCTGATATACGCGAGCCGAGTATCGGCGATTGCCGTCGCCGATCGACCTCGACTGCCAGAGACGGGCTGCCCTACGCGTTTCGCGGTCACTTTTCGGGGGTTTCCTCTCTCGCGACGCTACCGCGCGGGTCGCGGACGACGAACGACCGCGTGTCCCACGCGTATCGATACGATCGTGGATAGAGGTTCGTTCGCGAAGCGTCGCGGCACGTTTCGTAGACCGGTTGCGGCGGCGACGAGCGCGATAAGCTCGCAACGAGGGGCAGCGGGGAGATGCTCGTCCATCGGCGATCGTCGCGCGAGGATCCCCCTCGTCCCGGGTACACCCGACTCGCCGCGTCCTCGAAAGCGAACGGATAGGCTTCCGGTCGAACGAGACTGATACACCTACCTACCTGCTTTGCGTCGGCCACTCGCCCGTGAATGCCCCAACGATCGATGCTATTCGAAACGAAGTCGTACGCGCTGCGCAATTACCGGCAATGCTAGAGTTGCGTATCGATTGACCGCGAACGTCGAGATGAGAAGACCGATTGTACGCGGCGCGCGAGTGCCGTGGGCGCGGAACGCGGACGACGGATCCCGCGCGGGCTATCGTCGAGGATCGCCGGGAAGAAAGAAAAAGTAGCGCGCGTAACCGAGGGTCGATGCTTTGTTTCGAAATATTTTCTTCGTTCCCTTCCTCCTTTGCCGCGTTTTCGCTACGATCGTGCGAGGGAATCGTGCTAGTGGCCCATCTGGCCGCAACGACGGGGCGTAGGCACGGGCGTACGCGGCCGATCGCGCCGATTCGGGGGGGGGGGGGGGGGGGGGGGGGAGCGGGGAAAGCTTCTTCGGGACCGCGTCGTCCGCGGTGCTGAAAAGCTTATCGTTAGTAAGACTTATCGGGGTACCAGGGTCTTCGCGGTTGTGCCCGGCGGACGGATTAAAATATTCGCATTGCAGGTGAATTCGGCGTAGCGCGGCGGGCGGAGGCGGAAGCTCGCCGCGTTCCTCGCGTATTCGCGTATCGCGAGGGTGTACGTTAACCGGTGGCGATACTCCCGCGGAAATATACCCTACCCGCGATGATATTCCAGCTAAGCCGCGATAAAAGAGTTTTATCTCTCGTTCGATCGAACGCGAGATTTGTTCGTTTGTTCGAGGGTCGTCGCCTACCTTCGAACGGCCAACAGCCGTGGCTTACGGGGGGGGGGGGGGGGGGGGGGGAGACTGTTTGTCAGCGCGGCGCGATCTTGGGACACGATTAACACCCGAGATTTCGCCGAAGATTTATCGAACCGCGCGGGTGCCTTCCATCCGTTGTGCCCGTACCACGTCGTTTCCCGGCAACTTTTTTCGTCGGAACGCGCGATACCCCGACTCGCGCGCGTCGATGTAAACGTATAACGTACGGTTCCCGCGAGCGCGTGCCGTACGATCGTGTTCGGCGTCGTTCCGATTCGACCCTCGAACGGCGAATATCATCGGACTCTCGCCGTAAATCGACGCGCTGTCATTCGGGATTTTTCCCATTTCTCTCCTTCGCCGAAAATTCAATTTTCAGCAGAATCCGCGACGTGCCTCGCGGACCGGCGACGCGACGCCTACACGTTTCCGGTCCGATGAAATCGGTCACGCGTGCCCAAAGAAAACTACCGCTTCCTGCGAACATCGACAGCGCTCGAAAAGTGCGGCTCTGCCCGGTCTTTCGTTTTTCGCCGATCGGAAAAGTCGGATCCGCCTCGATCCGCGTACGCGAAAGCATCGTTTCTATTCCCGTACGATAACCTACCACCCCACCCCGCCTGGAGCGCCAGGCTACAGCCCGGCATGCACGTGCGTCGTATCGATGGTCGCACCGGGTGTGTTGTTTTGCTCGGTGTCCGGCCTGATAGACGACTCTACTACCGCTGACGCTCGCTCCCGTCCGACCGGATACTCGGCTACGCTACTGATCTCTGGTCGTTTCTTACCGCAGCTCGACCGGCGGGGCGCGGGGGGGGGGGGGGGGGGACTGGTTAGATTTAACGCGCATCGAAACCCTCGAAACCACGTTCGACCGGAATACCGCCTTATCCCCTCGAATCGCGCGGAGATGCCGCGAAATCTTGGAATAGCTGTTAAAAAAATCACGGGCCGGCGGGGAAGTCCGTCGATCCACGTAACGACGAATCTCATCTCCGACGATCCGCGCGGGTGAATTTTTTGTCGTTAAAAGTTCGGATATCGGGGATTCCGCGCGTACGCGTACGCTACGATGGAAAACGAGCCGGTCGGTGATCCGTACGACCCGTAGTACCTACGTAGCCGGTGGAGCGATTCCTCGTTTGGCGATACTTCGACAATTAAAAGTTGAACGAACGCGAGATTCGTTTCCCGGCCCGCGCGAGGTTTCGCGACGAGCGATACCGTCACGGTCTTACCCCGTTGGTGCGAGAATCGCGGACGCCCGAACACGACCGACGGGAAAGCGATGGTATTTTCGAGCGTCGTTTCCGAGCAAAAATTGGAACCGCGCGCGCGAACGTTCCGTCGAACGGCTTTCAATTTCATCGTAATTCCATCTCGTCACGTTGACGCGTCACGCGCACCAGCGACGGTCGCGGCCATCGGAACGCGTGACGTCAATTTCATCCGTTTCATAAATCAATCCGAGTCCCCGGATCCGCGGCGCCTGGGGCCGATACCCTCGGTTTCACGGTCCATCCCCGCTCCTTCCGTTTTCGAGCAGCTCGGCCCCGCGCGCGACGAGGGGAGCGCGAGCCCCCCCCCCCCCCCCCCCGCCACGGCAACTCGGGCCGCGATAGCGTTCGCGCGAAATGCGTTCCCCGTTTCCTAGACCTTCCGCGAATGCCCTCGTCGCGCGGCGAGGAAGAGTCTTCGGGTCATCGAGCACCGTAGAAACAAACGCGTCGATCATCCTCCTATCCGAGAGGGTCGTCCGCACCGTTGCGACGGAGCCCTCGATCGCCGTAGCCGATCGTACCTCGCTCGGCATCGCGGACGACAGAGAGCGGCGGGAGGGGGGGGGGGGGGGGGGGGGGAAGGTCTCGGTGCCGCGACAATTTCGAGGGGGACGCCCGCCCCGCTCCGTTCGCGATACGAAGCGATGGTTGGCCTTTGTTTATTTTCCGATAACGGCGGGTAAAGAAATTCCGTCGCGCGTGTACGGGAAAGTATACCGTACGTGTATACCGTGCCGCGATTGAAAAAGAACTCGGGGATACACAATGGCTTCGGCGTCCTTTGAACCCAGCGGCACCGAGTTTCGTCGGCTCGCCGGATACAATCTGGCTCTCCGCGATCGGATATAAATCCGAGCAGCTCGAAAAGTTCTCGTTGCTGACGCGTAATCGCGTTAGGAGATTTCTGGCCTAACCATCGTCGTCGCGTCGCTGGCTGATGCGCCGGCGACGAAATTTCTCCGATGCTTCGCCGTACCAACGGCTACAACGATTATTATCGGATAACCGGATGGCCGGTTATCTATCTTCCGATGCGACGACCCTGGGGCTACCTACCTACCTACCCTACCCAGCTACGCACGGCGCCGAACTAAATACAGAATCGAAAATCGGAAAGAGTCGGCGCGTCGCGAAAAAGTCCGATCGCGAGAGAAAAAAGTACGGGAAGTAAACGAGGAAAAACCGGGGCGAGAACGGAGAAAACGTTGCACCGAAACGGAGGCAACGGCGGTCGAGGCCGAGACGGGGGCCAAATAATGGCGAGAGAGAACGGGGCGAGGAGATAATTACTATATACGTACGTATATCTTTTTTCTTTCGGAGTCGGCGCGGGGGCGGGGGGGGGGGGGGGGGGGAACGGATGGTCCGCGTTAGCGATGCACGCGAATGCGTGGTACGTACCTACTACTACTACTACTACTACTACTACTACTACCACCGTTACCGCTACCGCTACCGCCCATCCGCCGGCCAACCCAAACATCTACGTTCCCGACGTTTGGTACCCTGCCAAGATTACCAGCTCCCCCACGGCTATCGCTCCGCGCTGTTATGCCTCTTTGCTCGAATATACGTAAATCTATTGTCTGGCGACGACGGAATTCCGATGCCTCCCTCGTCCGCCCCCGCGCCGACCTTGCTCGCGTTTCATCCGGATGATCGGATCGCTCGACGCACGTTGGAATTCCTCGACGTTACCTTACACGCTACCTCACCGTCGAGTATTCCAAGGAAATACTCGTTACCGTTCTTGCGAATCATCGGCGTTACGACGCGACGGGGGGACGCGCGTCGCGGCTCGGTCCGGACGCGCGCTTACCGTCGATCGGAAAATTAAGTTTGCCCGGGCGACACCGCGTCGCGGCATCGCGAATACAACGAAGGGAACGAAAAGAAGACGGAAAAATTAGCGAAAACAATTGGACGGAACGATCCAAAGATTTGACGATGAACGCTGCTCGACGGGCGGAAAACGCAATTTCGGCGTGCGCTTTCGCCGATCATCGAAAGTAACTCGAGGGAATCGCGCGGGCTGCGTCGGAATCGTACCAGCGAATCTCCCCGTCTTCCCAGCGTATAGCGGAATTCCGTTGGTATCGGATCGACCGCTCGATCGCGAAACAAGCAACGTTGAAATCTCGAATTTCGGGATATTCTTCGGGCATCTTCGCGGGGCGTCGAGACACGCGGGTCCCGTTCAATTCGAAACGGCGAGGCGAACGTACGGGGAAAAGACCGCAAGTTTAGACGGGCCAAGCTCCTTTACCGTTCCGAAAATCGAAAAACTCGAACCGCGGCGTCGCTCGATTCGCGAAACGGCATTCCGGTTAATTTTTTCGACGATAAACGATAAACGATTCACTCCGGTTCCACATTCGTATGCCGCGGATATACCGCATGCCACGGCGTGCTTCCGAGTACCGTAATCGACGACGCAAAATCGATCGTTCGGAATTCCATATTCGCGCGGCCGGGTTACGCTTCCGAACGGGAATTTCCGAAAGAGAGGTGCTCCGGAGGAACAAGAGTTCGTTACCTACGACAACGTCGCAAACTTACGGTAACTCGTCGTCGGTTCAACGAAACACGCTCGACGAGAAAATTCTCCGTCAACGTTTCCCGGATGCATCGAACGCGCAACGAGCGAAGTTCGGCTCGATAGTGTGCGGTGGATCATTTCCGTCGGCCAATAAAACGCATCGCCGCGGGTGTAACTTTCGGCGAGACGACGTCGTCCCCCGTTCGTTTCGCGCTTGAATATCGCAAGCTCGCGCCCCGGGGAAGCCGCGTCATCCGCGAAACCCGAGTTCCCTACACCCCCCCCCCCCCCCCCCGGGGGGGTTCCTTCCGATGCCTCGACGCGCCGCTGGCATCTCGCGGCGACCACGTTGATCCGCCGGGTTACAATTTCGGGAGTAATTTTCTCCTCGTCATTTTCAAAGCTTCGCACCTCGCGCGAACGCGAATAGGAGCGTGTCCGCCGATCGGGAAACAATCTCGCTTCCCCGTTGATTCGCGGATGCCTCGCGGAACGTTGTTCGCGGCGGACGCCGTGATCGAACGAGAACTCGCTCGAAATATACAAACCAAACAATCACCGATAAGCCCGGTTCGCGGTCCTGGCACCGGGAAGAGGCCGGGGTCGGTTCGTATTCGTGGGTGTCGGGTGAAATTGCGCGAGGTTATTTCGAAAGGTTTTCCTTCGCGGTGTCGGACAACGTTCGGGAACGATCGAAATAGCTCGGGTCGCAACGTCGCGGGCGTCCCACCGGCTCGCGCGTTTTTTCGTCGGAAAAGAGTTTCGTCTCTCTCTCTCTCGTCGCGGACCAGCTATAACGAGGTCGCTCGATTTATGAAGTTTCGCCGTGTCGCCGCGGATACGTTACGCGGAGTATAACGGCATTGTTATTTCTGGTAACAAAGTATCGGGGACGCCGAGAGTCGTCTGTAATAACATATCTAATTGGATCCGCGGTACAACGTTCGAGGGAGACTCGCGCGAGATTTGTTTCATCCGCGACGATCGAAGAGATCTCTCCCTTCCGCTCGCTCTCCGCGGCTGCAGCCCCGCGTAGTATCGTAATAACTTCCCGGCCGATCATCATCTCCCCCCCCCGACGGCGTCCGTAAGCTCCTCGTGTACGCGGTTCGCAGCGATCGCCCCCTACGGCCCCTGCGTGCACGGCGCGACCCGGAGAGCGGAACGGGACGTGGAACGACGACGACGACGACGACGACGACGACGACGACGACGACGGTAGGGGCGGGTACCGCGGGGGTACGTTCTCCCGCGTGTGAAAATCCGGACGGTCCGCCGGGATATGGGGTAGGTCGGAGAGGAGGGATTCCGTGGCCTTGGGAATCCGAGGCGTACCGGACTCCGTCGTAAACAACGAACGGAGGTAAACGTCGAATGCCAAGAGCCATTTATCTGGCGCGTCAACCGTACCTACGGCAACCGCGCGATGCCGGGGGGGGGGGGGGGGGGGGATGAAGGAGTACCGGAACGGCGTGCCCTCGGATACGAATCGCGCTCGGCACATGGCACGGCGACGAGGGGACGAGGACGAGAACGGTGTCATCGGGGCCGGGAGTTAATTAATAAATTTACCCGAGACTCCCGCCCGCGGTCTCTCGGTTCTTCCGAAAACAGGGTACGCAAAGCCGCCTACGGATAAATAACCGCGATCTCGTCGTACTCGAGGAGCCGCGCAATCAAATCTGTATAATTAATTAAAACGTAATTAGCTACAATCGAATTAATACCAACGAGGTTCGAACCTAGCGCGGAGCGAATAATTAGTTAACGATCTGTCATTCGTTACGCGAACCGTTCCGCGGTTGCGAACCGACGGCGAGAGACCCGGGCTACTCTACCGGGCTACCACGGGTCGGATCACGCGTCGCTCGATCCGGTAGCCCGAGGTGAAATCAACGACGGGAAACACCTGCCCCCGCGCACGGGCCGGCAACGGCGAGCGAGCGAGCGAGCGATCTTTGCCGTCGCGTTGCGGGCAGGTAGGTGGAGTACGGGGACTCGCGCGGGTAGGCGCGTACGCCATCGACGGCGTGCGTTTGAAGGGTGCGCCGCTTACGCGACGACGGGCAGCAGAGGTAATTCCGTTACGCGAGTTCGATGAGAGCACGTATCCGCGCGCGAACCGGACGTTGGTCGTCGCAATAGGGGATAACGGTGTGATTTAGCATCGCCGACTCGACCAAGGAAATCGGACCGAAGAAGAGGACAGCTTTCCTCGTAAT